>JASSUY010009213.1:0-10748 GCA_032466535.1 Forpus xanthops | reverse complement strand
GATGCAGTCTAGGGTACTGTTGGCTTTCTGGGCTGCAAGAGCACACTGCTGGCTCATGTTCATTCTCTCATCAACCACCACCCCCAAGTCCTTCTCCTCAGGGCTGCTCTGAATCTCATCTCTGCCCAACCTATAGCTGTGCCTGGGATTACTCCGACCCAAGTGTAGGACCTTTCACTTGGCATGGTTAAACTTCATCAGGTTGGCAACAACCCACCTCACAAGCTTATCAAGGTGAAACAGGTAGGTAAGAGATAACATCTTAAATAGATTACCAGAGATCACCTCTGAAAGTCCTCTTCTACTGGCACTTGAATTATTTTCTGTACATTACCTCAGTTGAAGACAGAACTGTAGTAGATTTCTAAGAATGCCACCTGCAAGACTGCATATTCCACATCCCTTTCTGTTAGCCCATGTTTCAAATAGGTTCTCTTGCTGCTCCAACAGTTTACAACTGCAATATGGACATCATACACACCAAGACTGAGCTGACTCTGCCCATGCATTTCACTGAGTAAATTTTTATCTCCTTTTCCAGCCATAGTTAAGTTTGGTGGAAGCTAGATGATGCCATTTCTCAAGATAAATTAAAAAAATGAGCTCTGACCTCATGGGTCACTTAAGCAATACATGATCACCAAGGAGTCTATGGTTCTTCTAAGTATGATGACATTGATGTTTCCATCCACTGAATTATTAAATCTACATTTCTGCTTTCTTGGGTTTTAAAAAGTTAATGGTCTTTTCCCTTTTTGTTTCAAAAAGTGAAAATATGCAGTGATGGATTTTCCTAATGGTCATTCAGAATGATGTGTTTGCTTACAGTAATTTGTGCAAATTGGAAATTTACTTTTCTCCTCAGGAAATGAAATTATCCCCAGTGTTGACACATTTGCTTGGACAGCTGTAACAAATGGACAGTTCGCATTTCTTGGAACTATTCTGCAGCCTTCCTGCAAACTTATCTGTTATTACCTACAGGTAGTCAATCAGCTGTGAACCAGTGTTACACAAGGTGAAGGCTTTGAAGTGCAAGTAGCTGTGTATCTTCCTGTATCCCTAGAAAACTGATGTGAATTGCTGTGGAGAAGGCTAACCTTAAGGTAATGGAGCAATCCTCTTCCACTCTGCATAGAAGGAGCACACATCCAGCCTCAGCTTCATGACTGTGCATTTGCCTTATGCAGTAATTTTTCCTGGTTTGTGCATTAATAGCAGTTCATTCCACTATTATAAACGTCCTGACTCATCTGCTCCTCCTTTTCAGTTGAGTTTTGTTTTTCAGTCTCACATCATTTATTCTCAAAGGTATGTTTCATTACCATAAGTGGAATATATTCTTAATTAGTTATGGCATGCGTAAAAGAGAAGACAAAAGTTAGTCATGCATTGAACTTTATGATTATAAATCCAACATGTGTCCAGAAAGTTGTCAATTTTCGGTTACTTTCTTATTATTTTTACACTATGTGCAGAATTTCCATTTCAAGTGGTAGATACAATTTGCCAGATACTACAAACAGTAAGGGTTTTAACAAAGGCAACAGTTCTATTACATGTAGTTTAATCTGTTTACAGACAATGTTTCATTAACTTAGAAACTTCTTAAAATATTTTAAAATCCTTGTTTTCCTTTTGGATGTTTTGTTGCTTGTTTTTTTTTTTCTTTTTTTTTTGGTCTGAACTGCAACAATGAAAAGAAGGAGCAGTGAAATGTGTGAATTTAATATGTTTTCAGTGACATGGCCATTATCAGTTCTTATATTACAAATCATTATCTTCAGTTTTGAGTGACAACCCTTCTGATGGTCAAAAGAAAAAAAAAAACCAGAAGCAATTTTGTTGCATGACAATTCCAAGAATGAAAAATGAACATGACTTCAATTGTGTGCTTTCCATGAAGATTCATCAATAGTTCTGACTGAATACCTTCAGTGTATTAAAAAGCTATTATAAATTATGCATAAGTATAATTAAAACTTTACCCAAAGGCTTTTTATCATTATTTTCAGACTCATCTCTTTCTTCAATCTCTGCCCTTCCTATATAATTTCATAACCCACCTTCATAAGCTACTGTTATATTTGGATTTTTACGAGTGTTTCAGTAGCCCTCCAGCACTGCTTCCATTCTCAAGACTCTTCTTTGAACACCACAAATGACATTGGCATTGACAAGTAGATATACAAATGATTCCTAAAAAAAAAAGTGTAGACATAGCAAGGAAGTTCCTAAATCCTTTCTTTTTGTGCGACCAGCTGAAACAAGGGTATCTTGTTTAGTTTTGTATTTTTAAATAGGCTAGCGAAGATAACATGCTTTGAAAGGCATGTGATAGCTCAGTCATTCGGTACAGAGGTTCCAAGGGCGCAAGGACGTGGAGTGTCCATCTGTAGAGATGTGAGCACAACAGTGTGCTTTGTGTGTCTCCTGTTGTGGCCTACAAAAAATAAGAAGGATGCTGGAAGCAATGTTAAGAGATGGATAGGTTAGTTCCCCCTGTTTTGTTCATCCAGGAGTTCAAGGCTCAATGCACGACCCTCTGGTTGAAAGTCCATGGTCTGTACTATGCAGATATTCAGGGTAGCTCATTGAATGATTGTCCTGGGTTCAGCAGTAGCAGTCATTTTTCTCCTTTGTAGCTGGTACAGTGCTGTGGTTTTGATTTTTGGCCTTGGAGCAGCCCTGATAACACTGATGTTTTCAGTTGCTCCTCAGTAATGTTCAGTCTGACCAAGGACTTTCTGAGTCTCATGCTCTGCCAGGGAGGAGAGGAAGCCAGGAGGAAGTAGAGACAGGGCACCTGACCCAAACGAACAAAAGAGTTATTCCATACCACAGCACATCATGCCCACTGTATAACCTGGGGACAGTTCCCTGGAAAGGTTGCATCACTGCTTGTGTCAGGCTGGGTATCAGTTGGCGGACGGTGAGCGATTGTATTCTCTTCCCTTGTTATTTCCCTTGTTATTATTATTATTGGTGGTAGCAGCAGTGGTTTGTGTTATACCTTAGTTACTGGACTGTTCTTATTTCAACCCATGGGAGTTACATTCTTTTGATTCTCCTCTCCATCTCTCCGTAAGCAGGGAGGAAGAAGGAGAGGGAGTGAGAGAGCGTCTGCATGGCTCACTGGGCTTATACCATGACAATGATCTTTTAACAAAGCAAAGTGACTGGTAGCATTTTTGTTCTTTGATACATAGACAGATAACAGGCATTTGTGCCTATGACATATATCCATCCTTTAAGAATTTATTACTCCTACACCTTGTGAATTTCTGCTTGCTATATTAAGAATTTTAAAATATAACTGTTATCCTTATCTTACTCTGAGGAACAGAAAGGAAATGGAAAGGAGGAACACTTCTTATGTATCTGATCCAATAAGGCGTACACTTTTTACCTGCTGCAGTGCACAGACCCTGCTCTCCTGGTCACCAGCACCTATAAATGAAAACAGGAAAACAGCCTGCTCTTTAGAAATCAGTTCATACTGCAACAAGGACACCACCACAGGCAGGTTCACCATGGTGTGCTAAGTAGGGCTGTGGAAAAGGATAGAAAATATCAGGAAGACATGGCCCTGCACACATCTATGTCCACAGCCAAGCAGATTTAAAAAGGGAAATCTGTTGTATCTTCAAAAGGGAAACATGCTCTATCTTTGTGCTCAGAAAAGGAACATAATTAATATCTGACATTATGAGACAAAAATCTTTTCCAGGGCCCCTGTTAGAGTGGGACAAGTTCCTACAGTTTTTTTTTTTTTTGCACAGAGCCTCAGATTAATGTTATGAAAATAATTGGGGGTAAAAAAAGAGTAAAAATTATTTTGAAAGTTTGCATTACTCCTTCTCACATTTAATTTTCACTCACTTTAAGCTCCATGTGCTTTATAAAGCATATAAAGAGTGTCTCTATACTCTCGGTTGAATTGAAAAACAATGAAATGATAGCTCAGGGAAAGGTATTCCACTCTTGCTGGTAGCATTGAGCCAGGATTATCAGTAAGTGATGGAATCAGTGTTATGCATAGATTGAAGAAGAATTAAGTTTAATTTCAAAATCAAAAATCAATCAAAGCAAGTGTTGCATTTACAAATAGACCAGTTTTTCATGGTCTATTTAGCTAACCTTTGAGAAATCCACATGCTTGTTTAAAAACATGTTTTAAAAGAGAAATAGTGCAGGTGTTGTTCCAACAGAAATCAAAATAAGAAAATGACAAAATGTTAAATCCCTGTACATCTAAGATGTCTGGGACAATGGCAGATTTTCTTTCCAACCCTTTATTAATAAGCTCAATAGCAATCTTTAATTTCTATAGACATAATATTTCACTTACTCTTTGACAGGACTGTTTCAATATTGCCTACAAATTAACAGACGTTTACTTCTCTCAGTGTTTTTCTACAACTGCAAATGCCTGTGCAGAATGTCTTTTCCATAGTAATTGTTCAGTTTTTCTTAGGCAATATAAAGAAGATAAAAAAAGAGGAGAAGAAGCATCTTAAGCCAAATGAAAGAAATACACATCAGTCAGTTGTATATTTCGCATACCCAAATCAGCATGCCCTGCTCCATGTGCCCCCTGTATGAGCAGTCACTTATGTATGCAGTCAGATCTCACTGATGCTCACTTGCAGCTGTCAGAACTAGTCCATGTGTGCTGAGATTTAAGCACATTCAGCTGTGGATGGCCAGAAATGCTCCAGATGTGCAAGTGATCATTACTGTCACATAATTTCAGACACTTGGTTTAACACCTGTACTTTAATATAATCTGTCAGAAAGACTGTGAGACAGAGAAGATAACTGCTGGAGAATTTCTGCAAACCTCTTACCCTGCCATCCTGCAAAGAGCCAAATGAGGGACTTGAGCACATACCTTGTTCTGCTGGAATGAGAGAATATTTACACAGAAACTTCAGGCATTTTATAAAACTAGGCATAGGAAGTTGGGTTTGATTGTCAGGTTTTTTTAGTTAACTAGCTCCTCACCTGCCTGCCTCCCTTCTTCTTTCTCTCTTTGCTACTTTTCTTTCTTGCTTTTTTCCTTCTCTTCCTCTCTCCTTCTCTCCCTTCCTTCCATCCATCATCCATCCACCGCTGTGTATTCTGCAGAACAGCCAGTAAATATCAAATTCCACCAAATTTATGAGGAGGTTGCTGATATATCAGTAATGAGAATACCTTGTAGCCTGAGAAGAAAACAAGAGAGAACTTTGAAACATGCAATTGTAGCAGGGCTGCAGGGTAACTTAGCTGCTCATAAATCATGTCTCTGAGCCCATTACACCATAGCAATGGAAGGTAAACTGGAACTACAACCACTCGAGCTCTCCCCTTCCCACTCCTGGGAATGCTGTAAATACTAAACTGTTTTATATTGAATTCAGAGATTTTTTTCCAGGCTGTTCTGTGATGAAAATTTACCTAACCTGAACTTGGGATAAAGCAGGGTGTAGTTCTGGTTGGAAGTCTGAAGAAAAGTATTGAAGTTCAGCTAAGTTTTAGTTCAATTTTCCTAAAGGTCTTCCAACCCCGAACTGAAAGTGGGATGCTCAGAGTAACTAATAGAGCTTTAAGAGCACTACTGAATTCAAAGTTCATTTCTCATTCCCTAATTTTGCTCAGGAAATATCATATCTCTATGTAATTTATTGGTAATAAGGTTGGGGAAACCTGGGCACAGCAAGTTACCAAACTAGCCCAAAGCCACATGAGTCTGGGTGAAAGTATAAAGCAAAATAAACAAAGAAGTCCAGATCTCATCTCCTCATCCTCTGCTCTAGCCACTAGAAAATTATCCCACCCCCTGAATTTCCTCTTATGTGTCTGCACTTTACAGCAAAGGGCATTTAAACTTTGATTCTCCTCCAGATACTTTCCAAAGCTTTTTTTTAATGATATTTTTTAAATGTTTATCAGCCTGTGGGTATCTTTGAAATTATCTTGTGCCATCTGAGAAGTCTTATTTGCACAGGGAGATTTGATAGCAGGAGGGAACATTCCTTCAGAACAAAAGAGGTGCTCTACACGCTGGCATGTCCTTTGCTGCGATTGGTGCAACAGTTCTGTGTAGAAGTGTGTTTGCAATGCAACCTTTCCTATTAGCAACTGACCTTTCTTCCTGATCAGACTCTGTGCTTTTTAGCTTTTATGTGAAATGTGGAAAAGAAGATTCCTCAAATGTCTTTTTAAGCAGAGAATTGGGAACTAGCAGAGGATTCTGTGATGATGAGGAAAATCTAAAAATACGTAACAGCAAAGAAAGTCGACATGCTATAATGCAGATTTCAGGAGAAAATCTACCATGGGATGCACAGACAAAGGGTAAAGAGACAAATTAAAAAAAAAAAAAAGAGAAAGAACATAAGTTTTAACAGGGAGAATTAAAAATTTGAAAAACGAAGAGAAAAGAGAGCCTCAGTTATGAAAAAATGACAGTCAGAAGCTCAGATATAGAACATAGCACTGAACTAAATGAAGATTTTATAATAAAATATGCATTTTATTGTCCTGAAAACTGGTTATAATTTATTGTATGATTACTCAGTGCAGGAGCTATTCTTTATCATGCATCTCACCTGTGTCTTTGAAAGCCTACCCCAGACGGAATGGGGATGCTGGGGTTACAGATTTGAGCAAAATATTACATCGTGTTTTCAGTCAGGAAATCTGCCTTACAGCCTAAACAACGCTTATGCCCCATTTAATCAAGATTCACTTGGAGTTCAGCATTTTGTCTTTTGGGGAAAAAAACCCACTCAAGTAAAATAAACCCCACAAAACAGTTCAAGAAGCTTGGCATAGCCGTAGAGGAGTGATATAGCAATACTTTATAATTCAACCCCTTTGTAGTGATCTGTCTGAATAAAGTCTGATCTAGCAGACTGTCTCAAAATCTGCCACCTGCCCTGCTTGTGAAACATAAGGTATACCACAGTGTCAGAAATAACATTTGTCAACTCATTTATACACTCATGGACTAGGGCCAGAGTCAGCTACTTGAGAATAAGATGAAATAGCTCTCACAGGAGACAGCTATATGATAATCTGCCTGAGTAATGCTCTTATCCTAAATCTTAATAGTTACTGTTTGTCTTGAGCTTTGTATCATGGGGATTCATCTACCTTTCTTCATCTTAGCTGTTATCTTTAGTTTAGCTATTCTACCTTATTATTTACAAGAAAATACACTCCCTCCTTTCCTCTGCCTATATTCTTGGTCTTGTACACTTCAAGTGGAAGTGTTTCACATTGAATCGGTGCATTTTTTTGGGGGGAAAAGAAAAGAAGGGAAATAATGTTATTGGCTTTTGCCCCATCACCTTTAAAAGGGGGCATTTGAGAGTCTTCTACTGATTTCCAAAGCATCACATTTTCTCACAATGTAGAAGATGCTGTTATGGTTTGGTGCTACATGGGCAGACCTCTGCCCATGCCTGACCTCTAATAAAGATGGGTGAGAGCAGGGCTCCATACTGTACCTATCCTAAGTGGCTATTTTTCTTAAAGACTACTGAAATTTAAGGTACCAGATAAACTTTGTGGCTTAGCAACTCCATTCAGGTAAAGACCTGTGCCTGAGGTGTTAAGCCAAATCTAGCTTTCTATACAAACCTGTTCTGCAGGGACTTATTATCTGGCTGCTCAAGATGGAAGCAGATCTGGAAAAGGTAATGCAACAGATAAGCATTATGATCTGATAGATATTTGGCAAAGCACCGTGTTTGCCTCAGAGATGACCTTTTATTATTTCACTGTCATTTTAATATTTTAAGGCAGAGTTTTGTTGGGGCAGGAGTAAGTGGACAAAAAAAAATAAAATGTGAATGTGGAGGTTAAGGACTGAGTGAAGGAAGAGGGTGTGGGGTAAGCAATTTGGCATTACTGTTCAGTGGGAAGTAAACTAGACAGCAGACAGAAAACGCTCTTCACAGCTGGGGTGAGGGTGGCATTGGTGAGACACTGAAGTTCATCATTATGATGAGAGAAGACGAACTGATAAAGCTGCTGGCTTATCACATTGATCTCTGTTTCCCAGAATACTCATCTGGGACAGTAAGACATCATACTGTTCCCCCCAAAGTCTTGTTTTTCTCATCCTGGAAGCAGGTGAGGTACTGACAAGGAGAGGGAGGAGGAAATAACCATGGCTTGATCATGATTCCTCTTTCTCATCTACAGAATCACAGAATGGTTTTGGTTGGAAGGGACCTTAAAGATCATCTAATTCCAGCCCAAGGGCAGGGATACCTTACACTAGATCAGGTTGCTTAGAGCCCTGTCAAAACCTCGTCTAATTATTTTACTGTGCCAGCTCTGGTGTGTATGTGATGCTACAGGATGCACTTATATCAGTGTAAACTTTATGCCTTTCCCCCAAGGATCATAGCAGCCCACTTATTTTACCATTAATCTCTCTTCAACAATGTGAACAAACCAGATGCATGATGGAGGGCTGTTTTTTTAACCTCCTGACTATGGCTTGCAGCCACAAACTCCTCCGACGTTCTCGGCAATGACAGCTGATCTCTGATTCTCTCTCCCAAATGGCTTCAGGCTCATAGAAGAAAACACAGGTTTTTATTTTCCACAAGAAAAAGGCAAAGGTTGATCTACGTGTTTAAAGGTACAGTTGCAAATTGCAAGTAAATTTTTTTTAAATTAAGAAAATAAGCTTAATTTTCTTCTAAAACATAGTAGTGCAATTCCTTAGTTTTAATGATTCCATGCAAGTATAACAGAGCTGAAAATAAGACCCAGTATATTTAACTTAGTGTAACAGCTCACATGGGAATTATTTAAACATAGGCTGATGATATGACTAATGTTCCATACTGACAGTCTGCTTTGGTGCCTTCCTCCACTTTGCTTCTAGTCTTAGAGCTTGTGAAGCACAACAGTATGCTAAACAATGAAGAGCTCCTGAAAATAAATTCAGTCTCTGGGGCAGATCACTTCACCTTTCTGTACTACTCTTTTGTTTCTGTCCCATTGCCTGTTACCACATTGAAAGTTGTTTCTTTTTTGGTTTGTTTGTTTATTTTGACTGCAAAGGCTAAATACTGAAAAACCTGTGGAGTCTTGAAATATTTCCTTTTGGAAACACTTCCATGGTATTTCTTAGGTAGTATAGCTTTGATAGATACAGATCTCTTTTCCGTGTACTGGTTGATCATTTTACATCTTGTCTGATGGATCATATGGTCCTTATAAAAAAAAAAGAGACAATGTATACTGGGTGTTCTGAGCTTGAGAGACTCATGGGAGTTGTGGTCTGGCAGAAAAAGGCAGAATAATGCAACTGGATTATAGTTATCAAGAGGTACTCCAGCAAAATTTTGAAATACAGAACATTCAATAATCGCATCTTTGGGCAATTCTTGTGCTTCAGTGTTAAAATTACACTGAAAAATAGATACCACCTCCCCACAAAAAAGGCTTGCTGAAAATCCAATTTTGCATCTGACCAAACAGCTTAAATGCAACACTTTGAGCCAGCACTCTTCGAAATGCCTTTTCACAGTGACTATATCTCCTACAGTCCCAACCACTGCTCTATAAATAACCATGCCGCCCTAGCAAGTAAGGCCCACAGAAATGCACTGCAGAATCTGGAGGCAGCCAGGCTTACTGCTGATTCCCTGTGGATGGAAGGATCCAGCTGTCTTGTCTGTGTGTAAGCTGTAATCTTGAGACAGTGAATTTGCAAATTCGGTTGTATTCAAGTCTCTGTGTATGTTTCACAGAAGAGGCTGGGACTTTAAAGCTCATTTCCACATAGACAGATTGGTGGATTACTTTTTCAGAAGTCAGATGGAGTCAGACAGTTATGTAAAATCGTTTGAATGCTTGTTTTGTATACCTCATTTTAGATACCAAAAGAGCCTGTACATCCAGGTGAACCAGATTCTCTAAAGCTGGGAAAAAATCATTGACATAGATCTAATCAGGAGCCCCTCTGATAGTGTTCATTTAATGTCCATCAAATATTCCTCCCACCCCTTGTGTCTGTTTCATCCCTATTTCCCAGTACTTTTTGCCCTTCCTATGGAAGGATGGATTCTTTAAGCTAGATCAAGGATACTTAAAATTAGATGTGTTGGGGCAAGAGGATATCGTTCCATCCTAACACACCCAGTCAGTTCCCAGCACCCATAAAAAATACTTGGAGCAATGTAGAGATATTCCAGCCACTCCATCCAATGAGCCAGCTTCATATGGAGCTTAGCTCAGATGCCTCTATACAAACGCCTGTAGCATGGGGAACAAATAAGAGGAATTAGCAAAATGTGCATGTCTACAGGGGTATAATAGGCATCACAGAAATCACAGGAACGTGGTGGGGTGGCTTCTATGTCTGGAGTGTTGGAATGGAAAGTCACAGGTTCTTCAGAAAAGACAGGCCCGGCAGGCACATAGAGGGAGTTGCTATTTATGTTAGAGAGAGGCTGGAGAATATGGAACTCTGGGGACAGGTGAGCAGTTGACAGAGAGTTTATGGGTCAGGGTTAAAGGGAGAACAGTGATGGGAGATATTATGGAATCATAGAATCATAGAATAGTTAGGGTTCGAAAGGACCTTAAGATCATCTAGTTCCAATCCCCCTGCCATGGGCACGGACACCTCCCACTAAACCATGTCACCCAAGGCTCTGTCCAACCCAGCCTTGAACATCGCCAGTGATGGAGCATTCACAACTTCCCTGGGCAACCCATTCCAGTGCCTCACC
>JASSUY010009212.1:0-38445 GCA_032466535.1 Forpus xanthops | reverse complement strand
TCCCATTTCCCCGGGACTGGGGAAGAAAGAGGGGGGGGTGCACAGAACTGTTTGAGGGGGGCCTCAAACTACGACAGTAAGACAGATTATAGTATTTGAAATACAAATCTTTGAAGGTAAAACTAAATGTTACTAAGTTTATTTTCAACATTTGTTTTCCATAATAAATGGAACAAAAGTCCTTTCCTGTTAAAGAAATTCCTTCCTCAGACTTAAAAATATTATATTAAAAAGTTATAATAGTGGAATAATAACGTGCTGATACCATATTGTGATTATATTCAATTGAAGCTTTTTTCCTCCATTTTACAGACCATAGTAAAAAGAAATTTGTTCTATTTTTGTCAGCACTGCAGATAGAACACTCAAAGTGAATTAGTTTTCACTGATTTTCACAGTCATCTGTAAACAAGATTTATTAAAGTAATTAAATGAGGATTTTGTAATTTGTAAAGCATTTAACTTGGAATTTGGAAGTGTTAAAAGTACTAACGTAGTTAGAATCGATTTGTCTTTAGACTATGTAAGACTTGCAGATATTGCTGTTTCCTAATGGAATTGTAATCAATTAGGAACTCTTGGGTTTGTGCTCATGTCTGTAAAGTTTATATTTGAAAGAAGACCCGTGACATTGCCACTGGGAGAAAAGCAGTCGGAAAAAGTTGGCACATATGGGAATACTGCGCACAAAGCTCATTGAAGGACTGACCTACATCTTACCATAGGCAAATCCTCTCAACCTGTTTCAACTAACACCAAATCTGAGGAATTTGACCATTGACATTGCTTATTTTAAATTCTTTTTCCTTTCATTCCACCACACTTTTCCTTTCACAATAACCAGACTATATTAAGCTAGTTGCTGGGCTGGAAAGGACCTTAAAGCTCATCCAGTTCCAACACCCTGCCACAGGCAGAGACACTTTGCACTAGACCAGGCTGCTCCAAGCCACGTCCAACCTGGCCTTGAACATTGCTAGGGATGGGGCAGCCACAGTTTCTCTGGTCAGCCTGTGCCATTGCCTCACCACCCTCACAGGAAAGAGCTTCTTCCTAAGATGTCATCTCAGTCTCCCCTCTGTCAGGTTAAAGCCATTCCCACTTGTAGGTCCCCATCATTTAGATGTTGGAAAGCTGCCATATGGTCTCCTTGGAGATCTTTGATGCTTTTCTCTTGTAAAAACATGCATTTTTCTTCCTTTTCCATACCTAGGTATTTGATTTGTTTAGTTTGGGGTTTTGTGTTTGTTTGTTCTTTTTTCTGTCCTAACTGATGATTCCAGTTTTCCAGTGCAAAAGGTACAAAGGATGCTGCCCAGGAGTGCTGGGCTGCCACGTCTGGCTGGTGGCATTGGGAAATTGGGGAACTGCTGTTACGTGTTTGATACCATCAGAACCTCCAAACACTTTCTATGAATCCCTCATTCTTACACATTTCTTTCTTTTGTTTCAAAACCTTCTGTATGAACTAGAAAATTGTTCTTATTATTTAACCAGAACAATGTTTGCTTTGTATCTTCTCATTTAAACTCAAAAAAAATTAAGATCTATCACTAAATTGCAGTGGAATTCTCTAGAGGGGTTACTCCTCTCCCTCAGGCAAGTGAGAAACCACAATACTCCCCCTCCTTCAGTGCAGGAGGCTGCTGAGTGAGAGTTAAACCCAGTGTGCTGTATGGGACCCTGCTCTGTGCCTGGTGGAGAAGACTTCCAGTCTTGCAGGTCACACAGATTAGCACTCCGTTTTCCCCCAGGCTCTGGCAGCCTCCTGCATCTGTGCTTCAGGCTGCAAAGCTCAGCTGCAGTTTGAAGTCCTGCCTCTGATGTGCTCTTGCTGTAGGACTGCTTGGCTGCAGCTGTCTCTGCCACCTTTGTGCAAGAGACTTTCCACTGCCAGACTGTTCTTTGAGCAGTAGGAGGTCGATTTAGTTTGGATTTCTTGGGGATTGTGGTTTTATTTTTGCCTTTGATCTATTGTGTCATTCACTGTAAGTAGATCAGCCTAACGTCAACTGGCATAAATACTGATTGTAGACTGTGGGTCCTCTGAAAAAAAACTGTTGCTTACAGAGGGATATAACTGACATAAAAATATTATCTAAAATAATTTAATAACAGTCTAAGGGGGCTGTTGCAAAGTCTTCCCTGTACGTCATTCAAATCTGGAAGCATCTTGCTTAATAATCTTGTTTGATCTCTTTTTTTCACCTTCAGTGGTATTTGCTTTAAGTTATCTTTCTTTCTTCCTTCCTTTGACCATCTCACCCTTCTGTATCTTTCCTTGACTCCTCATCTTACACTGTTTCAAATTAAGAATTGTCAGTTAATAAAATGTTTGCCCCATTTATAGTGTATTTAGGCAAATAGAAAATAAAATTTTAGAGAGAGTCAGCAGACTTTGTTCTTCACATTCCTGTAATGGACCTGCCCATAGAGAATAATATTGGCAATTTCCTATTCATGAACTAATAGGTAAAGTAAGAGCTGAGATTGTTCCATCAGCAATGACTTGACTCATCATAGAGTCTCCATTGCTGAAGAACAGGGGAAGCTGCAGAGAGAATTAAATGTATGTAGCAGAAGAGCTGTAAGGCACTCAGAGCCACATGGAGCAATTGCTTTCCTGCAGTAAAAAAAAGATTGTCTACTTTACAACTCTTTGTTTCTCAGATTGCATTATAACCACAGTTAAGAGACTGGGACCTGTGAAAAAAGTATATTTTTTTAATGCTGTAATTGTTTCATTATTGTCTTCATTTTCGTGTTTATGCAGCCTCTTTAGAAATAGAATATGTTTGCACGAGCAATTTCATCTGATTGACGGCCTTGGCTAAAGACCTGGGTGGGATAGTTCTGACTTAACATAGCTTAGTTGCTCTTCTCATAGCATCCGGACTGCTGAGCTATGCATACTGGTGCTTCTGGTGGATGCTGGTGTCAGAATTATTAAACAGTTTTTTAGATCTATATGTTTATCATTATTGATCACAGGAACATAAAATTTATCATAGTAATTAACATTACTTCACAAACACAAAGGATTTTTATTCAATTCCTGTGATCAGTATGTTTGGAGTTGTTTTACATATTATATGACATAGTGGTGAAATTTGTTTATATCCCTGACATAAGATATCAAGCATTCAATCCTTTATAAAACAGTTTGATGTATTTGAATGTCAGTCTGAGTGACATTCAGAGTTATTGATGTGAATATTCTGTTATCCCATTCTGTTTCCTCTTTTCTACCAGCTGGTAACATTCCCTCTATGATGGGTCCCGATATAAAACCTGGCCCCCAGGCTCTTGAAACACTGTCCAAAGACTTTCTTTATTCACTTTTGACTGGTGATGCCTTTCATTTTAATTATTCTTCGTCATTTGGATTTTTTTTTTCAGTATTGAAAAATATTTTGTTAAGTTCAGGGGTCTATTGTACATAATTGGAAAAAAAGGTAACTTCTGAAGGTAAAAAAATTATGAAGGTAAAACAAAGGAAGTAAATTATGTCTGTTCTAATTCTTTTCCTCCTCCTGGGACCTACAGAAAGGCCCATGAGCGCCAGCACCAAAGCTTCCCTAGGCTTTGATCTTATGCTAGATTTAGAAACAAGCAGTCTGTAAGCTGATGAGCTGAGGCCATGGACACATAAGGCTCCAGGCAGCATTTCCTGGAGGTGTGTAAAGAAGGCAGGTCTTATTCCATCCTGTATAGGCATGAGGCAGTACCTATGTACTTTATGAGTGCCCTAGCAATACAATATTGTGTGGATTTCATGCAAATACTGCAATCCTGATTACCTAGGAGAGCAAATTTCTGTCAAAATTCAAACCATTATCAGGTGAAGTATGTAGAACATCTTCTCTTTTATTCACATCTGCATGTTTAGTAGTCCTGACCTCAAAAATTAGGGTTTTTTTTCCATAAGCTATACTGGTAGGTCACAATTAAAATTTTCCCTACTCACTCTCAAAAACTTCATCAGGGCATAATAATTATGGTTTCATAAATCATTTTGTTGCTGCCATGTCATGGTAACAATGCCAGCAGAACTTGGGGAGGAGGGATGCAAACTAACAAGAGAGGCAAGCAAAACAGCTTAAAATTCAGAGGAGTTTCAGAGCAGTTGCTTTAGACACCTAGCATGTACATTCCCCAAACGGTTCCAGTTCCCAGCCAGTGTTTTAAGGTCTCCTCCTCTCTCTGTCATCTAGGGAAAGCTGTAACAATAAATGTATATAGCTGTAACATTCATTACCACATTGGGTATACAAAATGCCAGTTAATTTGCACAATGTTTCCTCCTTAATGATAGCTATATGTGCAGATTAGGACAGCACTTACACATAAACTGGGAAAGGTGTGCCTTTGCTACGTCAAACCCAACACGAAAATGACCATTTCTAGTGTAAAACAAAGAGGAGATGCTGTGACAACCTCCCCTGCTACAAGTGCCCTTTCTCCAGCAATGTTACAATATATAAAATCTTTAAGATGTTAACCCTACAATAAAAGAAATCATTTTCTGAGCAAGACGAGGTCTATGAAGCAAAGTAATTTTCCTCTGTAATGACACATACATAACTGGTTTTAGAGTGTACTAAAATTACAAGAGCACAGCCTCTGCCTATTTTCCATTAATGTTTCTATTAGCATCAGAACATGATCATGTTTGAACTTAGGGGAATATGTTCTATAAAGTACCAGTGCTTTTTATTGCCAAACATGGTATTTGTTTTGTTTGGCTGTGTTTCCTATTCTCAAAGATAAAACATGGTAGGATTCTGAGCATATTCTCAAATTTAAATTCGCTCAGAAATACTGCTGTGAGGACCTAAACAATGTCCAGAGAAGTACCCAATTACATGGAGCGTTAGATGAAATTTAAATCATATGGGTTGCACTACTCCTCAGATAGTCTGCATTTCTTGGTTTCAGACCTACCAGAAATATATATTTGATGGTATTTTAGGTCCCCTCCCTGATACTAAAACGGAAAAGTAAGTTGTGGGGGTGGGAGGAAAAATGAAAGATTTGGATCAACTACTAGGATTTGAAGACTGCAACCAGGCTTTGGTTTAAACCCACTTCATATGTGGGGATGCCATACTGGTCAATTATTTTGTTTAGAAAGAGTCATTCTTCCGTAATTAGAACTGGTGTTCTAGTGCCAGGAATTACACTACTGCTTCAAAAACTGAGCATGTGTGGGTTCAGCTCCTGTCAAGGACAATTTTTAGCATTCAGATAGTGTGGTGCCCCAGAAATAACTACGGTAGACAGACCGTAGACAGAATGAGTGAGGTTAGCACACTAGTCACAGCTACAATACTGAGTCACATGTATATATTTATTTCACTGTTGATTGCCAAAGGCAATGCAAGAGTTTGTGGCTGGGTCATGTTGCACTAAGGACATCTGCAATATTACTCTAAGAACTGTGATGGCTTGTTGAAACCAAAATAGGAGATATAAAAAGAACAAAGCTCCAACTTTAGAAACATAAATACAATGTTAGTGCTGGGCTTTCTAATGACAAGGAATTAATTTGACTCTTATTTCATATTGGATTGCATTAAACTCAGATTGTGTATAAACTGTCCAGTGTTAATTCCTCTAAAATAGATTCAATGATGTCTTTCAGTTGCAAGCTCCTCATACAAGGACAGACTTTTTATGTATTTTGGAAACCATCTAGTGTGCAGTTTGAATTCTAAGTGGAAATGATAAAATTAGTGAGAAGATCCCAGAAATTCTGCTGGGGAGGTGCTTGCAAGGATTAAAAAAATAAATACATATTCTAGTTCTCATCCAACAGCAAGCAGCTATGCCAGTAATCAAGCTTGGGTTTTAGTGGAGGATGCTGGAAGGCTGGCAAAATCCTGGTTTGATAATGACTTGCAGGGCCTTCATGGAATCTTTGTAGCTCTTACAGTTAAATTATCTATCCACTTTACTCTGGGGCATCTATAAAAGAGGTTGGAGATATAAATATTGATTATTCTCAGCCAATGCAAATTCTTATTTGAACCAGTCTGATTGAGTAAGATGGAAAACTTGTGTTACAACATTTTTTTTTCTGAAGAAGAGGCATCTGAGACACCCCCTATTAGTGCAGCATTCATTATCCTTTTCCTTTGCAGCAGTTCTTTTTCCTTGCTCTGCTCAAAAACATTTCCAATCTGTTGTTATTACTTACCCTAATACCAGAAGAAGTATTGTCAGAGCAATTGGGAGTCCTATGCCGTTTTGAAGGCTCATTGCATTTGGTTTTGTAGCATCTTCCCCAAGAGTTTGCCATCTGGCTACGTTTTACTGTCCACTCAAACTTGGTGGAAGAAATGGAACTTCTCACAGAGTAAAGAAACCTTAGGGCAAAGAAAGAATCACGTGGCTCCCCGTGCAGCTGGTTGATAAGGCGTTTCTTGAAAACATGAAATATTCAGTGCATTGTACAAAATCACACGCTCACTTGCCTGGTGTACTTCTTGGAGAGAATCTCAGGGAGAGCACTGCTGCCTTACGGATCAATTCCAGGCTGAGTTCCTGTGTAAGCAGTGGCAGACAATGTGCCACAGCTCCTTTGTTTCAAAGGGCTGCTGCAGCAGAACCCACACCCCAGCACTGCAGTTTGTGCTGTTCAACATGGGTTTGCTCACTTGCCCCATCTGGTAGCAGCATCCCATTGTAATCCTGATTCTAATCAATGCTACAGATATGGGCAAGGCTTTCAGCACAGAAATCTGCACCAGTACTGAATCATCACACACTTTTATTCAGTCCGTCTCTCTTCTCCCCCTGCAGTCGGAACTCTTGCTCCTGCAAAATTAATCCACTGGCACACAGTTCACTTCAGAAGAGCCCACTTAATTTTCAATTAAATTTCTTGCATGTAACGACTAAGCCAGGGTGATGGTGCTGGGGAGCACCTCCTGCCCCCCGCTGCAGCCATGAGCTCCCGCCAGCCTGTGGCAGCCACCCCACTGTAGCCATGGAAACACACTCAACGCTGGCGAGATGGGAACAAGCAGGTTTGCCACTTGTAAAAATACTTTAAAATTGCTAAAACAGAGTGTTAAAAAAAAAGGGGGCAAAAAAAGAACAAAAAGCAATATTGGAAAGCCTTGCCAAAGAGCACACAAGATGGATGGCTTCAGAGATAATGTTTTTGTCTTCACTGTTCCGTTTGGCAGGGAAATGGCTTCACAATTCTCCTTACTTGTACTACAGGATAAAAATAGGGCACATATCTAATGCATATGTGTAGGAATTATGAGCACAAAAATGTGTGTGTACGTCACAGTGAGAATAGACAGTGTATCCATAAATACTTGTGTATAGTATGCTAAGTCTCATGGTTTTGATTTAGCCTAAGCAACTGCAAAAAGTGACTACAGGAGACAGTGGAGCAGTTCTTTCAATGTTATGTATTTCCTTCTTGACTGTTCCTGTGTGTGTTTGAATGCATGTATAAATGTGGTTAATTCAATAGTTATTCAAATGGATTATTGCTTTAGAACAACAGTAATTTTAAAATATGGTTTGCTTTTTGCAATGAGGAACAAATTTGTACTCCATTTTCCTATTACAATTTCTTCAAGGCTATTTCTTGTCTTCATGTTCTTGCACATGTGCTGTTCTTCCACAAGAGAGGAAAAAGAGACATTAAAGAGTCTGTCCTACAGCACAGAAGGAAAGGCTTTCAGAAACAGCATATCAGTTAGGATCTTGGGCAAACTAGATACTAGGTTTTAGATGAGATCTCAGGAAGAAACTCTTTCCTGTGAGGGTGCTGAGGCGCTGGCACAGGTTGCACAGAGAAGCTGTGGCTGCCCCATCCCTGGTGGTGTTCAAGGCCAGGTTGGATGGCACTTGGAGCAAATTGGTCTAGTGGAAAGTGCCCCTGCCTGTGGCAGCAGGTTGGAACTAGATGAGCTTTAAGGACTATTCAGCGCAAACCAGTCTGTGATTCTATGAAACTAAAGAGTACCCCATTTTTCTCTCCTCCAGAACAACACAGGGTATGAAAGATAAGAAGGGCCTATTAAGCATAACTGGGGAAGATATCCTTCAACTCTGGTTGCATGTTTTCTCTTCCTGAGGAGCTGGACCCACAGCCAGTTTAACAAAAGTACTCTGTTAAGTAAATGTTAGAGAGATTATGTAGGGAGCTGGAAATGTAAGGCTAAAATTACAGACTGTTTAAATCCTAACCCATAATTGAATTACACTGTAGTTCAGTGGTTTCAGCAGTCACAGCACAGAAGGCATAATTTGCAGGTAGTTTGTAAATGAGAGTAAGAGGCTGTTTCCTTTCACAGCCCATGCAGACCTCCAGGCTGGCTGTGAGACCTGGCAGGTGGTGAATGTAGCAGCACCCAGCACTGCTGTGTAGGGTTGAGTCACTACAGTGCATCTTATGCTGGAATGGCAACTCATCTGACCTTCCTTATGCTTCCTAATGCTGCTGAGCTCGGTTGCTGTATGGAAAGTTCCCTTTCAAAAGTGACTTACTTTAAATGTTTTCTTTGGGAAAAAAAAAAAAAATCAGTGCAGCCATTTCTGAGACTTGTGGCCATAAAGAAAATTTATCAACTCACACTTCTGAGTATCTGTTCCAACTGCTTCTATTGTCTTGTAACTCCAAAATGTCCTTGGTTCAATACTTCAAATACAGCTGTGTGTAGCTAGAATTGGGCTGTTACAGTTTATACATATTTCATAAAGAAATACCAAGTTCTGAAAACTTTTGAAAACTTCTTCCGCTGCTGAGCATAGTCATCTTCTACAAAACTGTCGTCACCTCATCTTTCCTTTTCTTTTGACTTACTCATTTATATTTTCTGCTTCTTGCTGATTAGCATTTGTGTGTTCAGGTGGAATTTAAAACATATTTTCCCATTGCTTTCAAAAGACATGATCCAGTTTCCTATAGGTTTAGTTGTAGCACTGTACAAATGGATTTACTCAGATAAAACATAGATTGCAAAAATCAGGATGGGTAAAATGGTGTTAGGACCTTAAAATTCCATTCAGAAATGCACAGCTATAAGCCTCATTTCCCTGTCTTTTTTTTGTCTTTTTTTTTTCCTTTGTGGATCAATATTAGAGTAGATTTAGATGAATTAGGACAACTGAGGGAAGGGCTATGGCTAGACTTCCTGTTGTGGTCTCTCTGCTTGGTATCAGAAAAATCCTCATGACCTTGGTTTGACATGAACCTCCTTTGTTTCTCAGAGTTCACAGTGTTATATTTTATACTTAATGTTTCAGGCAGTTTACTGGGGTATGTGCAAGCTTTTAAACAAATAATCGGTATACACATCTTCTATACAGAATGTCTTTCCCATACTGTAAGAAATAATTGCCACGCTATTATTGTCAGTAAAAGGACAGTAGATAAAAGTTGTGTCTCAAACTGTGGATGCCCTGACAATATTTCAAAATATTTTTATTTGGAATTTCTTGATGATATATGCATATATTCTGAAAACTAAAAGGATTTGTGACACATTTTTCTAGGCACATTTGGTTCTCTCATTTATTTTAGATGAAGATTGTTATTAAGTGCAACAGTTCGTATTTGTCTGGTAGTAGAATCTGAACTGACCTCTTCAGACTTTATCCTGTGCCTTGACCTCTTAGGGCTGATCTACCTAAGTCTTCTTTCACTGATTATAGCATAAGAGAAGTCAAAGGCCATAGTTCATGATTATAGAAATATTTTGCCATTATCCAGACTCCAAATGCTAAATATTAAATAGAAACCAAAGCTTTACCAAACCAAAGAAGCAGTCTTCTGGTATGAGAGTGCCAGTGAACTGTACCAGCAAAGCCGCATCCCCGATGGCTGTAGCTAGAGTAGGAGCTGTCTTTGTGCGAATGGTTACTCAGCTATGATGACTTTACTGTATCTGTATAGAGTCATCATATATGAGTAAAACAATCCCTATGCCTAAAATGATAGTTTTGCTCTTTTTAGCTATTAACTTTTGAAAACATTTGTCTCGCATCACTGGACTGCAGTAACAGTACTACCTCTGCTCCTTCCACACTGGAACCGCATTTGAGCACAGGCATTCAGAAATATTTATCCCCGCCTGTAATCCTTTGGAAGATACTTAACCTTTCTATACAATACAACTTATTAACGCTAATTTATGTTTAGGTTTCATCTTCACAGGAGGTATAACCCACACTGTCACTAACTAAGTACCTGCTTTTGAACTAAATGATTTGTAAGTATCAAAAGCAATTGTAACCAGTGACTTGTTTTATTTTTCTTTTTAATTCCATTGTTTCAGAATTCTGAAATAGAGGATACAGACCAGGGACCTTAGAAATGTTAGCAGAAAAGTGCAACAATTTTAGGTTGGTTCTGAAATCACCTTTTTCACTTTTTCAGAGCTAGTATAGTGTTCATGTTTGAAAGGCTGGCTTCAAATCTCTGTGTGATCTTTCAAAATCTGAGTAAATTCCAGAAATACATACACAATATGATATAAAGTAGATAATATATTTAATGTATGTACTTATATGTTTATGTCTCTGTGTATATGCACATGATTTAATTTGATACAGGGACCTTCATACATCATCCCCATAAATTCTGTACAAATCACCTTAATTCTGCTGGAACTTCTGAAATCCCAGATTCTGTGAAAGGCTGTGGGTTGCCGTGGGTTTTTTCCTTCAGTACTAACAAATTGAGCTGGCTGCCTCACTGTGACGATGTGGAGCCAAGAGTTAGTGCCGGTGAAAGGAAGGAAATCAATGTGACTCCTTTCTCTCCAGACTATGCAAAAATTCTATGCAAGAAGGACTGCTATCTGCTGCTGCTCCTGCACAACAGAGTTAAAAACCTCAAGGAGTTAATTCTTTCCAGTAGCACTGCTTGGCACACACTAGCACTCACATAACAAGAAAGCAATTGCACAGCCTTCTTCAGACTATAACTGTATCCAGCTCTGAAAAGACTATTTTGAGCTTTGTTTCCTCTTTCCCAACTGGACTCAGAATGGTATGGTATTCTATTTTAGCTAGTGATAAAGTCAGGGTGGGTTATAGTTCCTTCTGGGGCTAGTGACAAAGCCTTACTGTAACTGCTTAGAGCATTTGTTTAAAAACATGTTAATTAAAGTTTATCCTCTCTAGTGGGAGCTGTTCAGCTCTATCTCAGGCAAACCAGAAGAATGGACATGCTACTGGTGTGCCATAGATTTAAGGGCTGTAACTTCTTGGAGAAATTCCATAGCCCAAGCCCCTGCTGTTTAAGATGAACCCCAAAATTTTCTCAGACTTAAAAGCTCTACAGACAGTGAGCCTTCAAGTTCAGACTCAAGAAAACTTAGAACTTGTTGAGTACTCACATGCTTGACCATGAGCATGCCAAGGGAACAAGGAAGCCTCCCTGTAATTGGGGCAGGTATGCTTCCAGATGCCACTAAAACACTCTGTGAGACGGGAGGCAGAGCCTGCTGACATTGGGACAGCTCCAAGAGCCTTCTTTTCAGAGCAGCACCCACCCAGCTGAAGTGCAGCACTGGCCCCCAGGCTACTGTTTTCCTAAGGAAGGACCTATGATGATATACCTCAGTGATCTGGGAAAACTGCTTTTTTACAAAATAGCGCTCAAAGCAAAACTGTTGCATTTCACATGGGTCTACACAAAAATGCCCTCAGCACATAGAGTAGCGATGGATACTCTATGGAACTTGGACTGCAAGAGCCCTGTGTTATTTTGCATTTGTAATTTTTAACTCAGTTTACCGCAAAGCTGGAGTTCAGATAATATTGACACTTTAGATATAAGGTGTATTAATTCTGTTTAACCATGTTCCCCCTTTCCAGCTGTAAACATATAGGTCTGCAAATAACGGAGTGGCTGCTAAAATGTTTGTGACATCTGTACTTATTTAAAGTATTGAAATCATCTGAGACAGTCTACTACTTCATTGGGGTGATTTTTCATGTATTTCTACAATTCACACAAGTGAAAGTAGCTCTGTGGTACATAACTGTAACAAGTGCTTTTAATGCATTATAAAATCTCACCATGGCAACATCTTTCTGCTCATCGCATTTATAGTGGGAAAAAGAAAACAAGCAAAAACAAGATTAACCCTGAAGCCCTTCTGAAATTTAGGGGTTGAAAGAATAAGGTGTGACCAAATTAAACTTTATTTTAATAGAAGAAAGTCAGAAAACAGATGGCACATTTGCTTAGCTTCTCTGAGGCTTAACCACCCTGGGCACTGTGCTGGCACCCAGATGTAGAAAGCGGTATCAGTTTGGAAATTACCCCTCCAACATCTTTCTGTCACCCTGTACTCTGACATCACGTAAATCTGGCCCAAAATGGATTGGTAGTCTTGCAGGGGCTTTACCTGCCTTTGAGGAGTGGCAGTGTTTATTCTCTTGTTAACCTCATTTCTGCAGTCTTCTGAAGGCTTGTAAATGCCTGGGTAAACTGGAAAGAATAATTGTAAAAGACTGTGTTAGGGTGCCTGCACCAGAGAACTGCACTTCAGGTGCTCATTTGGTATCACCTAGTGGGCTAGAGCTGGAGAGATCTTCCAGATAACATGATTCAGAATAACATCAATTATCTCTGTTCTTACATTTTCTCTATCCCTCTCCCTACAGTCTCCACAGCCCTGTGTTAGAGGAGCACTTTATCAAGGCAGTGTGACAGGGAAGGAGTGCAGGCTCAGCACAAGGATCACATGAAGCTAAACACAATCACAGTGTCTCACACCATCATTTCTCAGGTAAAAAAAATGAAAATGGACAGATTCCCAGGGAATTCATCACCTACGAATTCCTTGCTACTGTGAATAAATCTCTGGATGGTTTTAATATCTGAATGAACGACACCACTTAGACACTTAGGTGCACATATAGGGTCTAGAGTTTAACACCTCTGTTGGAAATTACTGGATTTATTCCTCATTTCACTCTAGTTCTTTCCCATTCATCTAACTTTTTTAGAGCAAGTTCTTTGTTTATATTCAATATAAATAGGAAAGGGAAGGAAACTAAAGGAAATATAAAGTGATTCTGAATTAAACCCAAAAAATCCAACTATTTTTAATCCTTCATGAATTTTTCATTACTACTTCCCACAAAACACCTCCTGCTTTCTCCAAATGTTCTAAAAAGTGCTGCCGTTCTTGGTAGATAAAAGCAGCATAAAATAATTGTATTAAGCAAAATTTTCTGGTTTATTTTTCTAAACAGCTGCTATGTATTGACTTTCCATGCAGTGTCTTCTGCGGTGAGAATAGGTTGTTTAGCTGCCAGGATAGTAAGAGCAGTTAGCTGTGATTCCAAATCTGCATGGGACCTTGAGCACAGAGATAACCTCCAAAGGCCTTTTTTCTCATTTACACAGAGAATTGCAGCATAGAAAATTCACTCCCAATCTCTTCTTTATGTTAATTGTTTTTAGGGGGGAAAAAGGTAGTACTGGTACCAAAGCAAGCAGAAGCTCACTCTTTATGCTGTGCTCATCAACTTTTAAGCCATGGCAACCTTGGTAAACTGGAGTAGGGCGAGAGTGGAGGGTAGGCCGTAAGACCTGGTTGGAATTATACTATTCTGGATATCTCAGCCTGAAAGCAAAAGACAGACTAAAATCTAACAGAGATGAAATTTATTAAGTTTAGAACTGTTTGAAAAACACCAAAGTTTGGCTCCCTTTCCTTCAAAGATGATTTTCCATATAAAATCAGGCGCTCTCATAGAGCTTGTCTTTCAATCGTTATAGTTTCACAGAAGCAAAGATTTCACTAGTTCCCCAGAAGATTTTTTAGAACAGAACAATAAGCTTTCTAGACTGCCTTTTAATTCTGTACCTTGAACCTAGAACACCAGATTCCTGATCTAGGGACTATCTCACTGTAGTAAGTTCTGATAATGTACACTGTGACATACACCTTAGAGCAAATTCTTTTCTGCTTGAACAGATATCCCAAATGTTATTCTATGAGGCTGGCTTAGGTAGGAATGGGATGGCAGAGGCACATGCTTGTGGGTTAAACCCCATGCTGGAGGTGCCCCATCTCACAGCTGACACAAAATGCAGCAATCCTGCCACACATCACCTGAATCACAAGGATCACTTTAATAGGTAAGTATTCTTTGTCGACAATGCGAGCCAGTCACTTTTGGCCATTATTTAGGTCCTGGCAAAGGAAAGAGGCAGCCAGTGCAGTGAGCATGAAGCAGAGGCCACATTAGTTTAGTTCAGAAATAATGAGTAAAACTTATCAAATCAGTTGGTTCAGGGGTAGTGTGTAACAACCGTCATCAGTGATAAAAACTGGCTGTTAGGCATTCAACAGAGATGGCCTTGCTCAAGGAACATTAAGTGTAAGATAACACCTGGCTTTAATACTTGTTTTGCTCTGAGTGCAGAGCTCTGATCCATCAGAAATGAAGTCCTTGCTAAGCTTATTTCCTTGACTACTAAAATTAGACTACTAAAACTAGAAAACTCAAGCTCCTTAATATTACAGCATGAGGAACAGTGAGGAAAAAAAGTGTTTGTATTTTGATTCTCTTTAAGACTATAGGGAAAGCCTGTGATTTGCCTCTCTGGTCCACAGAGTGATCAGCAAAGATTAATTGTTTGCTTAAGCAGCCTTTGGAGCAGTGAGAGCTAACAGAGCTAGAAATTGGCAGGGCTGGCCAATGCAGTTGAACAGCAAAAGGACTTTCAAAGAGGCAGTTTTTCTCCCAAGTGCTTATTGTCAGCTCTTTGAGTTAAACAGATTTTAACAACCCAAACAAAAACTCCACAGGGGACCTTTTTACAAACAGTAAAGAAAGGAGCCTTGTTTCAGCTACATCAAAGCTTCAAGCCCTGCATAACCTCTGGTGGCAGTTTGTTTCATCCAAGGCCCCTAACTCAATGCTAATGTCAGTTTTCCTACCTACCAATGAACTGTTTTTCAGGAGTTTCCTGGTCTAGCTTTTAGCTGACTTTAGAGAAGTAGGATTGCTTTAGGCAAGCTACAACCATCCCCATTACCATACCATGGCTGCCCCATGAATGGTGTCTGAGAACACGGTGTTGTCATGAAGCTTTAAAGCCTCAGGTGCCTCTGGATTTGTTCATGTTGCAGCCAACCTATTCAAATTTCCCTTGTTATACCAGCCGCCTTCTCTTGTGCAGGCTGGGAGAAATGAGAGGCAGATTTGGGCTGGGGAATCTGAAGATAAGACACTAAAATCTATTTTATTCTTTCTTCAATTCCGTTTTTGTCTCCCAGACCAATGTAAATAAGGGGTAGTAATAAGATATTTGAATTTCTAAGAAGTTCATGGTAGTAAAATGAGAGAGAACAGCATTATCCTGCATTGAGTGTGGGATTTTAATGCAGTTTTGTTCAGAATATGACAAAATTCAACACTGTAGTTAAAAAGGGGATGTGCTTGTAGCTCTGGATAATTACTGGCAGAGTAGGATGTGGCCTTGTCTGAATAAGAGACAGAACCATCTCATAACTGCTCCACTTTGACGTGACACAAAGAAGTACATGCTGCATTGGTAAATCCATACCTAATGGGGAAAAAATGCACTGGTTGTTAAATGAGAAAAGAATATTTAGGCAGGATGGAGAATGAAATATACGGTTCTATATGAAACATAGACACTTTTGAGATTTCAGTTGTATGAAACCAACTGAAAGTTCTGACTCATCAAAACCCACAACATTACAGATCATCCAAAAGTTACAAATTTTTTATTTCAAAATGTGTGCTTATAGCCAAAAGATGTTAATGAAATCTTAGTGATGAATCTTTGTTATTCTGCATAAATTTGTGGGGGAGCACTGAAAAGGGGAAAATAACAAGTCACACCCCATCCTAATACAATATAACGATCTCAAATTCACTGGAGTCATCCTGATGCCTGTATTACCACCTCAGTTCCCCTGCTCACTTTAATTACCTAAGTAGTCCCATCAGTATGACATCTACTTCCAAACACATTGTGTTCCCTCCTCCTACTCTGCAGATCTTCCCTCTCCTTGCTGCTGGAGTGCTGTGTTCAACTCAGCACGGCAGAGACTTACAGTGCTGGTTGGATCTGGGTTTGAGTAGGGAGTAAACATGAAGCAACAAAAAGCTGTAATGTGGAGTGCTGTATATGTCTGAGTCCCACGCTGTGACGGGAGTACATAAGAATATGTTTGTAATATTTCACTGTTATTAGCAAAATCTTTAGAGTTTCTAGTTATTTTGGATATGTCAGGTTTGGGTTCCTAACTTGAAGTCCTTTAAAGAGCCATAAATTTTAGAAATATAGGAGAAAAGAAGGGGTTTCAAAATGCTTCATGTTGAGGACGCTTAATTTTTTTAATCTTAGACCAGTGCTATCTCTTCCCTATAATCTGCATGTAAAAGCACACAGTTCTTCTGCTCAAAGTCTGTAGTGCTGTACTAAAGAAGTTGGTACTCAAGTAGCTGGTTAAGAATGTGTACAAGGAAAAACTAGTGGTCCAGCACTGCTTTCAAGATAAGCACTTCCATCTGATTCTGCTGACAATGAAACTCTCTTTGCTGAAGCTTCTCTGTTGTTAACTAAATTTCCTTCAGGCCAGCAACTGTCTTCAGACTTTAAGAGGCTGCTAGGAAGAAGAGAAAGAATTCATCCTGTAGCATCCCGAATCCAGGGAACAGGGGGATCAGCTGAGTGGGGATAGATAAGTAAGGAAGAAACTTATAGGCAGATGATGTGATGGGATTTGAAAATTAAGGGAACTAAAGAAGATCCATCTGGATTGAGTGAAGGATAGGAAGAAAAAATATGGAAAACCTATCTTAGGGAGTCAACACTAGAACTAATAACTGCCTAAACCGTAGCCTGAGGTTGGGTAGGGAAACAGGATATGGAAAATTGCTGGACATGAGGAAGTGCTGAACATGGCTGCAGAGCATGTGAGAAAACAATTGATGTTACAGATAGTGTGGTGTAGTATGGCTGGGTTCCCAGGTGGTTGAAGGGGAGTTTATGAGAAATAGAACAGAAGCACCAGGTTCATGGAAAACTGGGAAGCGGTTCCAGAGACCTCTGGGGAGTAACATCTTGTAAGGCAGAAAGGTAACTTCATCACTATGGCCATGAAAGGCCAAAATTACCTAGGTAATGGTATCAGAACTGGCAAATTTGGTATGGATATAGCAAAACTAGGAGCACTGGGGAAAAAAGTAATCATGTGGGTGTTGTGGAGGAGACCAGGGCAGAGGAAGTGGTGGTAAAAAGGTGGGAAATGAAAAAGGGACATTAAGATACACAATCCATAGAATCAGTGCAGTCTGGGTTTACCTCTTAGGCAGCCCTGCACTTGACTGCAATTGCTGGAGCGAGTCAATAAACCAAACCCACTCCTCTGACCATATCATGCAAGCAAAAGCTGCCTCTGCACAATGGGAGCAGGATGAGCAGCAGGCAGCAGGTCTCACTGGGGTGCCATCGGTCCACCCCCAGAGCACCCTGCCCTCCTGGTATCACCATGTCTGTGCTTGGTCCACATCCACAAGCAGCTACAGGTGCCTATCACTCCCTAACAACATGACTCACCAAACTAACAAGTACTTCTGCATTGAACCTGCTAAAGCATCACTGGCTTCAAACAAAATCACTAAAGCCTGTTGACAGCAGCAAAACGTTTTTGCAAAAGTGATTTTTTTTTTTAATAGAAGAAATGTGTGAACATTCAGAATTCTTTCCTAAAGGGAGACTTGTGCCCTTACTTCCAACAGGATAGGTAGTTTCTATCAAGAATAAAAAGAATTGTAACCATTCATTAAAAAAAGTTAAAAGCCCCCACAAAGGAGAACTGTTTCATGCAACTGTTGAAAGAGAGCTATGGGCTTGAAAGAAACAGTCATATTTTTCATGGTTCACTAAATTCACTGTTCTCTAGTTCTGTTGGTTGTGTTGCCTTTTCAGATTTCGGTACCTCTAATAAACTGGGCAGCTGGGAAGACCATATACCTTTCTTTAGTCTTCTCATCTCTGTGCCTCTTATTTTCTTAATTCAAATGAATGATTGCATAATTCTGAATAGTGGTACAGACTTAAAAATATCACCTCAGATCATCCTGCTTTTCATTGTCTCTGTGTAGGCTGCAGAATTCTGTCTTTGATATTGTATATAAAAGATTTATTTCTGTCATCAACTGGAGCATGCCATATATACAGATCCCTCTCAACACCACCATGGCCGATTACATTTTTAACAGTATCTCAGACTGTGAAGTTCCTGACACATCAACAAGATACTTACTGTTCTTAATGAAAAATTATGTTTTTTACTGACCTGTTAAAACTGGAAGGTTCAAGTTCCAACTGCCTCTGAGTACCACTTTTTCCCTCATGAAGAACCTAGTCAAATTAAGCATTTGTTTCTCAGGAGGGGGTGAAGGGGAGTGAGCACAAGTGCAAATATGTTCTTTTTTCCTGCTACATCAAGCCCTCCTTAATTAGGTGAAATTGACAGTTGTTGCAATTCAGAATAATAGTTCTCAGGGTATAAACAACAGCAAAGTGTAAACTTCCTGTGGTGGTGATTGCAAGGTCGCATGGAAAGGTTGCAGTTAGTCACAGAGCCTCTTCCAGGCACAAGAAATAATTCACACAAGTTCTTACCGTGAGTTCTGGTGGAGAGGCCATGGCAATGTTCAGGGATGTTGGCAGGAAGGTGCAGACGTGCCAGGCTGCCCAAGGAGCTGTGCTGTGTGTGTTCCTGATATCCCAAACTTAACAGAAGCAATGAAACTTGAATCCTGCTCCCAGCCCAACCATTCCCTAACCCCCCAATGCATTAGGCAGAAATGCAACTGGTTTTCCGAATGCTTATTTCTACAATTTTGCTTCTAGCATTTCTGGGCAACACTCATAAATTTTCAGAGGTATTTTAAATATTACAGGATATTCCTGTAGATTATGTGTTTACATATTCTTTTCCGCTCTTTTTGCAATAAAGAATGAGCTGTTTTGACTCCAGTGAGAAGAATTTAGGTCTTGTTCAGAGTTTCACTGCACATCGTTTGTGTTCTAGTTTTGCTTCATGGTACTGTCCCATCTTCTCTAATGTGCTGAAACAGCAGATAAGAAGAAAGATATGGGCGTGTTATATTCAGGATAACACCAAACCTTCACTTGCCACACCTGTGGAAAATGTGCCATTTCCTAGGTATTACAGTGTTTGTAAGTACAGGTGAAGTGTTCTGCAGCTGGAAAAGGGGAAATAGTAGTGTTGCTATGGAAAGCATTTGAAAGACTTTCTCTGGGTTATTATTCTGGTTAGCCTTACAGAAATGTTGAATTCAAAACAAAGGAGATGCAGAGAGGGCATTCCCAAAATAACAGGCTCAAGAAGCCTATTCTGTGTGAGGCAGTTTAACAGTTTAGCTCATTTAGCTCAGCAAAAGAAAGCTGAGAGAAGACATGTCTTGGAACATATTAGTACAAAGTAAATAAACAGGGGAAGAAGTGACATCACAACACCAGTGGTTATGTACTGACAGTGGCCAAACTGGAAGCAGATTTTTAGCTAGCAGAGAAGTTAGGCTGCGGTGCAACCTCGTATTAGCATCAGACATGAGTTTAGATGAACTCAAGAAGTGCTGAAGGTCCAGCAGCATGTGGGCACTGAGTCACCCATTTGTTTCAGTCTCAGCTTGCTGTAAAACCATGCTGGCTCTACAGTTTCAACTGGGGTTTAACCACAGCAAAATTGTTATCAAAAGGCTTGTATGCTCAGGTTTGAAGTTCATTAATTCCCTATCTCTTTGAAGTGAATAGGAGGAAACTTTCTCATTTGCTGTTTGAATGGTCAGAAGTGCATTTCCTATTTTTTAGAGGAAAACTCCACATAGTTGGAACTCAAAAAATTGGCATGATAACAGGGAAGAGTGTTAATGTTTTAATTTTCTAGCTTAGGCTTTTAGTCAATCTTTAAACCTGTGAAAATAAAGGAATGGAATAAAACATGACAAAACTGCAAGGGTTACAGTACCAAAATTCTATGGAAAATGTGTTCCATTATGTTAATGAAAATATGTATTTTTGCTTGCAATATAAATGTTTTCTATTACCTTATTTTTTCAGTAATCAAGATATGCACACAGTGTTAAGCTCTGAGTGAATGTGTGATTAGAGACCATTTAAGATAAATATTTCGCTTCAGACAAAACATGGATAATTAACTCTATACCAAGTTCAGTGTTTGTCTGAGAAATGTGTTATTTCTAATGAGGCTGTCTCTTACACTACCAGAGACACTGTTGTAGTTTCATTAGTGAACAAACCTCTGCATGTTAATAACCAAAGCATACTAATAACCATCTGAGTCACAAAATAAAGAAAAGCTGAAGGGCTGTGACCAACAGCAAAACCATCTATTGCCATCACCTATTCCGCTGAAGTATCAAATACACTGTCACAGCTACTTGTAAAAGCACTTCAAATTTTGCAAAATCATGATTTGAAAATTGGAAAATGCTAGAATTTAAGATAATCTCTGGAGCTGTGCTGTATTCTCCATGCATATGCAGTTCATAATCTCTCAGCCACAGGACCCTTTGTAAGTGCCAAGGATGAGCAGTTCTTACAAAACACTGCTCAGAACCACCTGATACACTTTTTATGCTGTCTGTGGCACCATTTTTATTTGTTTAGCACTGTTCAAACCATCTCAGAAGAGAAATAGTTCCTGCATTGACTTTTCTGTCTCATTTATCACTACTGTCTCTGAGGGCTTCACAATGACTAATTAATTTAACGTCACAAACTATTGCAAGATAAGGGCTGCATTTAATGAGGCACAGAGAGATGAAGGTCAAAAGTATCCTCTCACTTGGAGGTGCACTGTTGAGATGCTCTGAACATGGTGTTTAGAACCATAATAAAGCTCTTCATGTTCAAATTAAAGATCATTATTCATCTCAGTTGCAATAAATAGTGCTCAGCATTTCTGTCAATCAGAACATTAGCTCAGGACAGACACCTTGAAAATAAGAAATTAGTGGCTACAAAAAATTTGGTTGAAGTTCCTTGCTTAATGAGAGCAAGGCAGTAAACCTTGATAGTCAGAACTATAATGTGATTTTCTGAGGCAGCATTTAACATTTCAGTGTATTTTCTGTTCCAGCAGCCTCATTTTCAAAGATCACTTCTTCCAAGCTCAAGAACAGTCAATTTCTGTGAGTAGGAAATCAAGCAAAGGTAGCAGAAGACCTGCATGTATGAAAGAGGAGCTCCTGACTAAACTCAACCATAAAGGAAATGCATGGAGGATATGGAAGCAGAGTCAGTTGACCCAGGAGGAAAATAGAGGCACTGTCCAAACTTGCAGGGCTGGAGCTAGGAAAGCCAAAACCCACCAGATTTGAATTTGATGCGCGACATGAATGCTACCAGAAGGGTTTTCACAAGTATATCAGCACAGAAGGAAAGCAAGAGAAAACATGGGTCCATTGCTGAATACATCCAGGGCCCCGGTGACAAAGGACATGGAAAAGCCTGCTGCCCTCAGTAGCCTTATTTGCCTTAATCTTCACTGGTAAGGTGCCTGAGACCACTGGGAAAGTCTGAAGAAAGGTAGACTCAACATTTGTTGAAGAGGACCAGATTAGGGAGCCTATAAACAAATCTATGTGCACAAGTCCATGGGACCTAACATGGGACCATCAGTGCCAAGGGACCAGCTGATGTCATTGCAAGGCCACTATCTATACTCTTTGAAAGATCATGGTGATCAGGAGAGGTTCTTGAGGACTGGAAGAGAGTAAATGTCACTTCTTTCTTCAAGAAGGAGCAGGGGACCACAGGATAGTTAGACTCACCATGATCCATGGAAAGGTAATGGATCAAGTCCTCCTGGAAACCACTTCCAAAGCTTGCCCTTCCTCAGCCTCTGTTTCCTTGTTCAGTTCTATCTCTTTCAGCTCACTTTTCAGGACTCCGGTTTAAATTCATCTCTGTAATTCACTTTAATGCATGCACACCTCACTGATCAGTACCTCACCTTCCTCCCTCTTCCAAAGCTGTCATTTCCCTTCTCAGTAACTGGCTCCAAATTAGTTTCCTTCCCTTGGGTTTCTGCATTTCTCCATCCCCACTTCTATTTCCTGTGCCCACCTCCCACCTATTTGCTGAGCTAGGCTAAATGTTTTTTTAAGGGCTGAACTGCTCTGTCTGGGACTCTCTCTAGCTAAAAATAAGTAGCCTGAAGCAGACAGCACAGAAAATACAGCTCACTTGGTTGAAGCTTCTCAGTGTTTGCAACTGAAAACATGCTTTTAAGCAGTGTTAAGCAACCTTAATAAGAGACAGACCTATTGACATGCCAACAACATATCTCTTCAATAATGTCCAGTATTCCTGAATTCTGTCCCAAGAGGAATTTAGCACATTGTCCATTATAGCACAAAGTAGCATCTATTCTAACCATACATTAAAGTACCTGATAAAAAAAGCAGGGATTTTTCCAGGAAATACATTAACATACTCAAAGAAAACTTAAAGTATTCAAAGACTTAAACTGTAATATGCATCATTAAGCTTCTCTAATTCTAATGACCAAGATACTGAAAACCAAAATGCGGAAACAAATACTGCCCAAAAATTAGTAATATACCTTTTGCCTGCAGAAACACACACAAATCCCGCTAATATCAGTGCAGAAATCCTTGAGGTCATTATTTGGAGCTCAAGAGTGTAACCATAGTTGTATTAAGACAGAACTTATGTGAAGAAAATTAGCTACCAACCTAAGGAATATAAATTACTCTATTAAATTGTTAATGTTTGTGAAAGCAATCTATTAATTTTAAAAAATCATAAAGCCACAATTATTTTTTGGAAAGAAGACAGCAAATTTATAGCTGAAATTATTTCCATGGTACTGTTCACATGCAATCACATATATAAATGATAAATGCTGTGTTAGTGGCAAAAGATTTTTAGGGTGTTGTTCAATAGCTGACAGGATGAAGTCAACTGAAACATATTTTTAACCAGGGGATAAATCTTTCTTGAATGCTTTATAAAGGATCCTTATAAATTCAGACCAAAAGCCTGGATTGATTTTATGTACTCTGGACCTCACTTTGGCCTCTGATCACAAGAAAACTGGTGTAAATTTGGAAGACCTCCTATGAAACCAGCTAAGTCTATCTGAATTTATGCTCCTAAATCCAAGAGAAAAATTGAGCCCAAGCACCTCGAACCAGCTTTATTGAGTGAGAACCATTTGGTCTGGCTGCAAAGGGATGAGGCTGTGGCAGTTGGCCAACTTTCCTCCCCTAGAAGTGATGTCAGACCAGTCAGTAGATCCCTTTGGGCATTAGACATCATGGGAAAGAGCCAGACTTACTTCTGAATGGAACCTGTTAGAGGGAGCCAGCTGGCAGCTCTTTCAGAAGGCTCAGAGGAGCTGGCCACCACCTAAAAGTGCATTACTGGTTGGCCTCTTACTTCAGGGCTGCTGTGACTTGCTCTCAATCCTCATCCTTTCAGTAACATAATATAATTTATGGCCACAAAAAGTGTAACAAGAAAGGAAAAGATGAAAAATACTATGCTAAATACAACCATCCATACACTTGAAAATGTAAACATGAAACTATTCCCTAGGTATGTAATCATAGGCAGCTTCAAAGTGGGAAAGGCACAGTTTTAGCAAATACATCTTATTTTGTATATGCTGCTCTTGCCTGAAGGACAGTCTGGTTTTCTGCAGGAGCACAGCAAACTGCTTTTAAAAGGATCATCAACTAGAGTTTGTGGCTAATCACTTGGAGCTCCCATGAGGCATACAGAGCGTGATATGGAAAAGAAAATAAAGATGCAAAAGCCAGTGTTGCACATCTCCAGCATGCTCCTCTTCCCTTCCCAAGTTCCTGAGGGATGGTGTGCCAAGCCATACAGCGCAATGGTGATCAACAGGAGAAACCATCCTCTGACACATTCTCCCTTCCCAGCTCTGTGAAATTACTGCTTGAAAAAACAGTAGGCTCCTACTCCATGGTGTCAGTACCATACATGGAGCTAGAAAGGCTATGCTAGAAGGCTGATTTTATAACACCAACTGTTAACAAATGTCCTTAACAGCCTCCCATCTCATTCACTGCTGTAGTCCCTTTCTGGGAACTGCGGTGAATGACTCCTCCTTCAGCCTCTGCTCTTAATCAGATCTCAAAGTTCTGTCTCTGGAGAGAGACACACGTTTAAATTCTGGCCCCCATGTAGCCTCATATGTCCCTCCACTCACCTGGACTACACTGCCAGAACCAGTTCATAATCTCTCACTAGCACAATCCCCTTTGTGGGGTGCAACATTACCTGTGATGCTCACAGCGCTTGCTGAGCCCAGCTAGCTCTGCAAAGTGGCCTCTCCCTGTGGAAGCTCCAGTGTTTGGAGCATGAAGTTTCCCTTCACACTGGGAATCATTGTCTCTGTCTAATGGCCTTAATCCTCTCCCAGTAGAAAGGGAAAGGCACTCTGTAAGGCAAGCTGTCAGGACTTCCTTCCCCAGTTTGTAAAATCATCAGTATATTGTTACTAGCAGCACCAGTCTGTTTTTCAGAGCTCTGGTAGAGGAAAAGTGAACAGGAGGCAATGGCTGGTTTACTGTCCCAGTTTTCTGCTTGGGAAATGGCCTCCTTTGGCTCTTCCATGCAAGAACCACCTGAAAGCAAGCACTAATTAAAAGTTTCCCGTATAAATATCCAGGCAACTTTTTATCATTGTTTTATTTTCTAAAACATTTTCATCTCACAAAAGCCCAAGACAATGAGTACTGACTGCTTCTGTCAGGTATCCCTGCCTGTGGCAGAGGGTTGGAGCTAGATGAACTTTAAGTCTCAAGTCATTCTGTGATTCTACAGTTCCATGACCAATAGCTGAAATGTTTGACTTGTGTGCTGTTTCTTAACAACTTTCACTTTCTGAAACATATTAGCCTGTTTGTGGGAGAGATCAGCTCCTTCTTCTGTTGGTAGTCTTTGTATTAGCTAAAAGGATACCTTGGCTGAAAGATGCTGAGGAGTAGATCAGATTATTGGAAGAATATATTCATAGTTCCAATTTAGAGAGCTTTCTTATTTAACTTTTCTCAACTTTTTTCTTAGATAAATGGAGAAGGAGTCCAGGATGCCATTAAGAACACAATAAAAAAGATCTGGTAGCATAAGGATGAGCTGAGACCAATTCTCATTTGCACTCCGGTGTTCATCTTTGGACAATACAAATGAGATTCAGGAATAGAGCTCAAGTATGCCTGTGTAAGTAATTTAAACTCATTTAAACTTTCCTTGACTGTAGAAGACCATTTACCTCTGGCAAGTAATTTTTGGTGTCCTACTTCCTAAATATTACTGTTTTGCATTTATTATCTCCAGCCCTCTGATGTGTCCTGTTTCCAATTGAGATAGGGTTTATTTTTTCTTAATAGCTGTTGCAGTGCTGTATTTTGGCTTTAGTCTGAGAACAATGCTGGTAACATACTAATGGTTTGGTTGTTGCTGAGCAGTGCTTACCCTGATCAAGGACTTTTCATAAAATCATAGAATCAACTAGGTTGGAAAAGACCTTCAAGATCATCAAGTCCAACCTTTAAAACCTTTTCAGTCTCCCATGCTCTGTGAATGAAGGAGCAGAAAAAGGACACCTGACTCAAACTATCCAAAGGGATATTCTGTATCACAGAGCATCATGGCCAGTATAGAAACTGGGGGAAAAAGCCAGGAGGGGCTGATCACTTGTCAGGGACAGGGTTTGCATCAGCCAGCAAATTGAGGTGAGTAATTGCATTGTGCATCACACATGTTTCTTGGGGTTTAATACTCCTTCTCTTTTTCCTGTTGTTATTATTATTTTGGATTGATTATTTCAATTATCTCAATTATTAAACTGTTCTTGCCTCAACCCATGGGTTTTACCTTTTCCCAACTCTGCTCCCCATCCCATTAGGATCGTTCAAACCCATTAGCTGCCAGCTGGGGCTGAACCACAACATGATGTTTATTTCAGAATTTGCATGGGGGTTTATGTTGCTGCATTTTATTTGTCTGTCCCTCAGGGATCGGTGTTGGGATCGGTCTTGTTCAACATCTTCGTCAGTGACATGGACAGTGGGATTGAGTGCGCCCTCAGCAAGTTTCCAATGACACCAAGCTGTGTGGTTTGGTTGATATATTGGAGGGAAGGAATGCCATCCAGAGGGACCTTGACATGCTTGTGAGGTGGGCTGATGCAAACCTGATGAAGTTTAACCATGCCAAGTGCAAGGTGCTACACCTGGGTCAGAGCAATCCCAGGCACAGCTACAGGTTGGGCAGAGAAGAGATTCAGAGCAGCCCTGAGGAGAAGGACTTGGGAGTGTTGGTTGATGAGAAAATGAACCTGAGTTGGCATGGAGACCTCATAGCAGCCTTCCAGTATGTAAAGGAGGCCTATAGAGATGCTGGGGAGGGTCTCTTCATGAGGGACTGTAATGAGAGAACAAAGGGTAATGGGTTCAAACTTAAACAGGGAAAGATTAGATTGGATCTGAGGAAGAAATTCTTTACTGTTAGGGTGGTGAGGCACTGGAATGGGTTGCCCAGGGAAGTTGTGAATGCTCCATGTGGTGTTCAAGGCCGGGTTGGACATAGCCTTGTGTGACATGGTTTAGTGTGAGGTGTCCCTGCCCCTGGCAGGGAGGTTGGAACTAGATGATCTTAAGGTCCTTTCCAACCCTAACTAGTCTATGATTCTGTGATTCTATGATTCTATGATTGAAACCAAAGGAATTAACTTAAAAGCAGCTGAAACTATTTTTATGGATTGTGAAATGGAAACAATAAAGCTTCACTTTAGCCATGCTAGGAAGACTTACCCAGTCATTTTACTTTAAATACTTTAATGTAGCAAATGGAGTTTGACAAGAATCAGATTCGTGACATAGTGTAGCACTTCTCTCTTTTGAACATTTGTTTCCATTCCTTCATATTTTTCCATTTTTTTGTGGGTGACAGTAGAACCACATCAATGTTTTGCATTTCTGAGAAGGGAATCATATTATTTTATATTATTACCCCAAGACAGTATTTGCACAAAGGACGTAAAGGGTAACTTTTACTAGCAGATAAAATCACTAATGACAAATGAATTGCACGGCTGAAATGCAGACAATTGTAGAGGTGATGAAGGAAAAAACCCTAACGTTATATGAGAGAATTCAGTGGAAGCATGAATTAATTTGAATCTATACACTATAATTGGGTAAAATCTCTGTTCTGATTTATGCGTACATTGTCATGTAAACAGCAAAACATACTGTAGTGAAATTTAACAACATAGGTAAACAAGAGAATGTTACAATAACACATAGATTTCTCCATTCAACATGCCTAAATGTGATGTGATTTTTATGTAGTATTTGCTATTTATCAACTTTTTTGTTGATTGTTGACTTTTTTGATTCTTTATCTTAAGAATAGGTTGATTGTTTTCAGTAGCTGAAACACTAATGATCCTCACATGATGTATAAATTGGAAAATACAGTCTTTTTTCCTTACGCCACATGGTGTTTTATAGACAGAGTTGCTTCTATGAGAATTTAATCAAGAAAAGGTTCAAAGCAACTGTTTCGCTCATCAGTTTTCTCAGCCTTTCTTTATGCTGATGAGTGAAGACTTAGCTCCTCTGCAGGACTGGATTCAGAGCCCTCCACAGTCATTGCCTTGACTCCATGACTGTAACAGGCTACAGACAAGGGCCTAGATGCATAGTGTTAAGCTGGTGATGCAGAAACCCTATTGCTTCAACTGGAGTTTAAGGGACTTGTCTCATACACTGACACTTTCTTGCATTCACTTAGAAAGGGTACTGCATGTGCTTCCTTAGTGCCTCCTATCTGCTTTGTCATAAGAACAGTTTAAGAAGAATAATGTATAAATATAAATGAATTCTCATGCAAAACCTAAAGAGGTGTAAGGGAATTTTCCAGGTGTATTTTGTTTTTTTTTTCCACAACGAGGTTACTTTAAGTAGAACAAAACAATTCTTGAAAAAAGAGCCTTTGCATCTTTATTTAGGCAAATACTGGTGGTGCCTATGTTTGGAATTAAATCCTTAAGGATATTCTGCTGGATAAACATGCTTCTCCAAAGAAATAGAACTAGATGTCTTATGTATATTAGTCATCTGCGGACAGCATTTCTTTCACTAGTTTTGATTAATGTGCCACTCTATCCTGGTAAAATTAATGAACTGTGAAAGATATGTGGACACTGTTTCTTCATTTCAAAGACAGAGTGTGAAGAATAAACATAACATTTAGATGGTCTATTTTGTCAGGATCCAATTGACTGTTTCAGTCTTTATAAAGCTTGTGGGATCTTTATTTGCTTGTTTTATAGGTGGTTTTGGAGCTTGCCTTATTTAGGCAGTAGTTATGTTGGCCAAGAGCAACTGCAAGCTATTATTTCAACAAGAAATGGAAACTTAAGCTGGATCAGCTGATTAGATTTCTGTTTGCTCCTAGGTAATGGTATGAGGTTTTAGAGATGCTTTGAAAAGACACCGTTACTGTAATACGATTTTTCTGAGACATGCTATAAAACATGAGTAAAACAGAAGAATGAAAGTAAAGAAGAACACCCTGAAGTTGAAAAGAATTTAAAAAAAATAATTCTTGATGCAGATGTAGCTTTTCTGTTACATTACCATCATAAAATTTTGCTTGGCATCAGTGAATTGTAGGTTTGATACTATTTCTTAGTTTGATTTCCATTTGTAAATCTTGGCTTACATGGGGTTTTTTGCCCTTGAAATCATCCACAATGCCATCTCCAGTAATTACAGTCAAAACTATGACTGTCAACTGCAGAGAATTAAGTTCATTCAATTGCTAGGTTGTAACAATTGTTCCTAATGTTTATAAGGGACAGAAGGTTGCATTCCTACTGATTTTAAAGCAATGAAAACACTGACGTGTTGTTGATTAGGAACAACTAATAGGAAATGTTTTAGCTGATACTATTAAAAAAAAATTCATTTCTGTTGCTTTCTAATTTACTATACTGCTTCAATCTCTCTGTGTAGACTTACTTTACGTTCTGAAGTATGTAAGCTATACAAGCCTGGAGACTAGAACGGTGCCTCTCACTATGATCAATTGTATAAAATACACCAATAAGCAAAAATTGCTCTTTTCAGTAATAATTATTCATTGTTCTACATGAGCTAGCCAGGTGTTGTAAGTTTAGTTGTCACTAGAAAAGCTTTGGTATTTGCAAAGGCAACACATCCACATGATACTACATGTTACTAGTAGAAAGATTACAAACTCAGCAATTTAGGGTACTGAGTTACTCACCTGCTCTGAGCTGGTGGCTGTGGGTCTCACACAGGCATATGTTTACTATTACAGTATGGGAAGACCAGTCCAAATGCTTTCTTTTCCAAAAGCTGCATCACAAAATTTTGATCCACAGATCTACTTAATCCAGCTCTTTCCCAAAGTTCTGGCAAGATTCAATTATGCCTGAGTGAGGCAATCGGTCAAATATTGCAAACAACAGAACAGGAGAGAGTCCCTGTAAGCAGGATGACAGCTTTTCCTTTTTCATTAGAGCCCAAATCTCCAGCAATCAATTCAATACAGATAAAATAATTTTATATTTATCAGTGTTTTTTTAAATTCTTACATTTTAGCTGAATATGATGATGATCAACCAGAAATCACATTACATGCATCACAGCCAGAGGGGAGGTTTAAGGTCACCATATACAAGACCAGTGGCCAACACCATAATTGAAGGCCTTCCTCAACAATCAGCAATGTATAACTATGGAGTCTGTGGCATACAAATTTTGAAAGCCTGTCCTGAATTATCTTATATGTGTAATGGCAAACTCCAAGGTCACTTTTCTGTAGTGGTGTCAAGGTCCTCAGAACAGATACCTTCTCTGGTTGAAAAGTTGAGAGGAGGAGCCAATCTGTTTGAAAGCTGGTCTTTATCAAGCTTTACGTATCATGGGACTTCTTTTCCTAGGATATTCTGACAAACTTTACGTTTTTATATAATTTTTTCCTAACTAAAATCCTGATATTAAAAAGATCGCAGTTGTCAAATTAGAAATACATTTGCTATGCATAGTTTTAGGATAGTTTACCAGATCAGGTTGAAACCTGCCTTTTTTCCCCAGGTAGAACCCCTTGGCCAATTTTTTTTGCTTTCATCTACTATGTATTTAGCAAAAGAGAATGTGTGTCACTTAGTCATAGGTATGAGCAGTACCTGATGATTCAGAGGTATCTAGAACCTGGAAAATAATTGCACTTGCTTCAAAGCTGCCACTCTCAAGTTTTCACTTGGTTGTTCCATGCTAATGTAGTATTAATTGTCCATAATAAGCAGTTAATTGTCACATAATAAACAATTGCTACAGAAGTGAAAGTTTGGCTCTTATGAAAGCAAGGGAAAATTCTTACTAGCTGAAGCAGAGCTGGGTTTTCAGGTGAAGTGAATAGAAGTCCAGTCCAGTGATGCTGCTGATGCCCTTGGGGACTGCTTGGGAATAGTGTAAAGAACTCCAAATGGCTCTGTCTAAAAAAAATGCTATTTTCTCACTTATGTCTTTCCCACAGCATGCTCTTTGTTATCATCTGTGAATCACCAAACATCTTTTGTGACTATATGGTGTAGTTATAAATAACTCTTAATGCTTTTTAACAGAAGGTGATTTACAACGTGCTGTTCACCCTGACAGCTGTTACTACAGCATAGCCAGAACAGATTACTTGCTTTATTTTTAAGTTTATTTTAGCTACAGATAGACCCACATTGAAATACTATACAGTCATCTGTTCTGTACCAGGACTGCAAACCAGTGGTAAATAACAGTATGAGCAACATTTTCCTTTTACGGAGAGTGCTGGCCTTCACAAAGGTCACTTGGTTTCAAGTACCAAATTTTCACCAGGCTCTTTTTAGCAGGTGAATGGACTTACAGGTGGTTAGACTTCTTTTAAAAATGTAAAGAATGCTTAGAAAGACCCATTTAAAATATGATGAACTGAAATCCAGTCTTTCCAAGGAGAAATTCACCCAGCAGCCCAGGACCAAAGACTTTACTCAAGTACTAATACCACTAACTTTTTGTTTGAGGAAAAATTGCCATCTCCAACAAGAGCAGTTCTTCATCTTGTCCTTCAAATGCTTCTTTTGGAAAAGAGTGAGTCACATCTATGGTAGCAAACAGTGAAATACATCAAAACTTTGTAATTCAATACTGTAGAAGTTGCTGTGTGGAAATAAGGAAATGTCCACAGATCTTGTCTTATGGATTAAGCAGGTGAATTGGAAGAGCTTGAGTTTTGGGGGGGCTTCCCAATGTCAAGGTGACAACTGCCACAAATAGTAATTCAGAGAACTCTTATGCAAATCCTATGAAGTCCCTTACATCACCAGAATGATTCAGGATAAGAATGTTACATGATCATAACTCTGACCATGTATAATGATAGTTATGAAACTAAGTTTTGAACAGTCTTTGAATTATTTAGATCTCTAGAAGATCCTTGCTTACAGTAAATATTAGAACCTTTGTAGCAGTCACAAGAAGTTATATTCCGTCCTGGATATGTAATCGTAATAACCTATCAGATATAATAGCTACTCCAAAAATAGTAATAAAAGTCAGTTTTGGTATATGCACTGTAATAATTTGCATTCTTTTTTCTAAAATAGGTCAGAGAACCTCTGCTTAATTTTGAATGGTAAACCTTATTAGGAAGTACCTTACTTATCTGAGGTGACAGGACTTTCTAACTGAAAATTACACAATAGTAGTTTCACATAGTATTATCAGTGTCTCCGTATTTGGGTAAATTTTGTCATGAAGTAATTCTTACAGTTGAATAGCATAGCAAGGTGAGGTATATGTTCTGTATTCAGACTTCGGGCTTCAGGAAGTTCATTGCTATAGCATTGCTATAGCTTAACTTGTATATTAATGCTCTCATGGAAAGCTTTGCCAGGTCTATCAGTCTCTCAACACTACTATAGCCTGTGAGGGCTGCCTTGTTCATCATATTCCCTCTGCTGATTTGTAGGAATGGTCATTATAAATCATTCTCTGCCCAAATGTAGGTACAGATGGAACTGGTTAATTACTATTTGTCTGCTCTGAGAATGAATGTTGATGCAATATAGCTAAGCAATACCAATCTCTAGTAACCATCTGGAACTAGCTGTATCTCCTTGCTCAGGGGAGGCAAAAGTTTTAGAAGCCCTTGAGGCATGTGGCCTCTCTGGGTTGCCTACAGTTGCAACCAGCTGACACCATACACAAGAACAAAAATGGGGTCTTCTGCAGGGCCTGTATTACTTACCCTTTTTATAAAGCGTTGAATGGTATTTTGTGGTATAACGTAAGTACAAACTTAGTTTTTCATGAAGACAAGCAATGCCATTGAAGGTAGTAGCAACTCCAGGATCAGCAGAAGAACTTGCTAAAAGCCTATGCATGATCCTGGGTGGACTTCAAAGGAACAAAGAAATGTTGAAGACCACCACGTGGGTGCAAAAGCTGGGGGGTTTTCCTAACTCTAGAGTTGCCTATTAAAAGATATGGTTTAGTATTACACACTCTGATAAACCTGTAGGTTTCTAGGGATCCAGACTGGATTTTATATGGCAGGGATTGTAGCTGTGAGCTCACCCAAATCCTGACAGATGTAAGTATCTCCTAATGAGAGGAATGCTTGCCAGTGCACAGCTGCTCAGAATCACAATTTCACTGCACAGTTTTGAGGGGTATCTGCTCACTGCAGAGAATTACAATTCTCTCTTTTTGAAATTAGCTATTAGCAGGAAGCTAGCATTAGGGTGTTCCTCATAAAAAAAAAAACTCCCTCTGGTATCAGTTTGGCAGTCAAGCCTGAGCCAGAGCCTGGAGAAAGGACACATCTCTATTGATGGAATTCTTTTTTGCATCTCCAGATAAAAGTATCTTTACATCTTTTTAATGATTTTTAAGTCTTCTCCTTAAATAAAGCAAAATCCTTATTGTTTCTACTGCTGAGCAAATTTAAACCAAATAATTTCTTCTTAAAAAGAGGGTGATTTTTAAACCTTTTCACATCTTGCAAGTGCTTGCAAAGTCTACCAGCTTCATAGAACTGAACATTGACATGTGAAAACCCCTTATTCATAGTCGCTTGTAGGACTGATGTCTGAATCTTATTTTTGGTACTAGATGAATTTTTTTCTCCTGAAAAGCTTAATAATTTCAGCAGACCTGGAAACTGTATTGTTCTCTTGACTATGAACTTCACCTCACAAGGAGTATGTTTTGTTACAGCTCATCATTTCCTGGGAAACTTCTCTGGCATCAGTCTCTTTATAAGCAGAAACAAGAATTTTCTGTCTCAGAACACCGACAGCTGAGGTAAGATGTGTTTCATTTCATAAATGGAAGATTGGATGAGTTTGTCTTAGCCAAAGAATTCTTGTTTAGGTCTATATTTAGCAAAGTACTTCAACTACACAGCTCACGTAAAGTGTTTGAGTCAGGCTGTTGGAAGCAAAAGAACTAAGAAAACCTGAAAACGCTGCAGATGTGCGTCTGCCTCACAAAATCTGTGCCCGAGGACTTATGTTATTCTAATATTTCACTGGTTTGGTAAAAGCATTCAAAAGTATAATTTGATCAGGAAAGTGTCATATTTCAGTGTTTCAAATATGCAGCCCTGAAGAAGGTGGAAGGCCTCTTCATATATGTCTTTGAGAACTGCAAACTGAGAGGTAGAGCAAAAGCAAGCAAAACTTTTTAAACCCATACAGCCTATTTACTTCTTTCCCTGGAAGCAGACGCATCTAGCTTTACAAGGTGCAATTCTAGCTTCTTTGCATACAGGCTGGGACTTCTGCTAAGCAGGTTTATTGTTCGTTTATACTGTGTCAATAAAAATATGAAAAAGAGCAAGATCTATGAAGATTCATTCACAAACGGAATGGAAACTACAGATCATACAAGGAGAGGTAGAATCTCCCATCTCCTGCTCGATTTTAATCTGCTTCATTTTAAGGGTGTTGTCTTAAAAAAAGATATTTTAAAGTCTCAATATTTTACTTAGCAAACATTAGAAAGGGAGGGAGCATGTGTGTGTGGCAGCGGGAGCTTGCTGTAGTGGTTCATGCAGTATATGGCTTCTTAGCGGACATTGATATATCTCTGGCCACTTCACATTGCCTGTAGGGAAGGGGTCCAGCTGCAGCTAAACCTGCATTCAGAAACATCTGATGCACAGACCTTGTGCTGGCCATCAGCACAAGCTCGTGGGAATGCCACCTCAGGGCCTACTTTTCTTTTTCACACAGAATTTGAGATTAATAGGAGTTTTGTTTAAGTGACATACAGCTGTACTAATAGATTAAGAACAGGCCCTGACTGACACCTCTGTTTATGGTGTTTTAAAATCCATCTCTTCTATATTTAGAAGTTCAAAGAAAATTTTGCAGATATCAGCAGGTAGGTGATAGATAAAGTATTTAATTTCAGGATCTGTTTGGGGTTTAGGCTATTTTTGTGCTCTAATTCTACACAATGCAATTCTCTTCAGGCTTCCTTTCATGGTAAAGCATGATATCTATTAACTGGAGTGAAATAATGCAGGCGCTTGAAAAAGGCAAATGATTAATTTCACCCTGGTCAAACCTTGTGAATAGTGAGCACCAAAAGCCCACAGGAAGAAAGGATGGTTGGAACTTTCAGGGCTAGCCTCTGTATCTTTTCCTAAAGAATTCTTTCCTGCTTTACATGGTAACTCAGTGATGTACTTTACTCTTAATTCAGGGAATTTGTTTACTATGCAGAAAAAGGAAATACAAATTTGCATCCGTTGGTAGACAGCTGATGGCAGCTATGTCTTTTCAAGTGCAGTTGGAAGACCTATTTTGGCCCAATGATAGATAGGTAGATTGAAAATTTGATGGCACCTTTTTTCTTTTTCAGCAAATCAAACTCAGAATTTGGAACTAACCTCGGTGTTAGGTGTTTCCAAATAATTGATAAATGATTATCAAAATTCCTTTCCTTGGCAATCAAGAAATATAAAGGCAATTATTGGCTTATTAAAGATGTAACAGTAATGGACTGTTTGCTCATAATTAAAGCGTCAAGGTCACCAGAATCTGAACTGAAATCATATACTGCCTCTGCCCTGCTGTCTCCACTGTTATAACTATTATTTCAAGTTCACAATGTTCTATATATTTCTTTGAAAAAACTCTACCTCTCCAAAAAAAGACCTTTAAGCCTGATAAGACCTTGAACTGCTTGCAAATCTATTGCAGTATTGAATTAGCTCTTTTGTCTCCTTTTTGCTGATAGGTAAGAATTATTTCTCCCTGAATGCCAAGGACAGTTCTGCAAAATTGGCTGAACAAATCAACCAGTAACCCCAACCTGCATGCTTATCCTCAGTATAAGAACAAGTACAGTAAAAAATAGCTCTGTGTCTGTATACAGAGGCAGGGAAAGAGGGGGAAAAGCTTTTTTTTTTCTTGGAAATTGTCTTTGACGGTTCTGAATAACTAATACTCAAAGAGAAAAAGGAAAGATGTTGCCTTGAGGATAAAATAAAAACAATTTAAATGCCAAATCCTAGTCACAAAATCTTAGTGCTCTGTGCGCTGCATGGCTGATCTTAAGAGAAGCCACTATGCAATAAAAAGAGAAGGGACTGGAGCAGGTTGGAGAAGGTCACATCTGGGTGACTTGTGATTGCCAGCCCCAGAGGGCAGTGAGAGCCATGCGGTGATCTACTGGTGTTAGAGTCATCTAGCAGCACCAGCTGCTCCAAAGTGGAGATGTGCTGCCCCTGAGTTTGGTGCCTAATGTGCATGTGTGCCTGGAGACACTGTGTGCCAGAGAGCCACAAAACTTCTACACAGTATTCTGAAGTGATTAAAATTAACTCTGGATAATTTTTTGGGCTATTGCAGTTACACGTGGTTGGCTGAAATCTGCTTCAACCTCCTTTGTGCTTAACTTTAGATAATCCAACTGTGACAGTAAATTAAACAGGACTTCTCTGTTGGTCACAGTATTAGCAATCAGCACATAGTCATCTATCCTATTCCTTGGTTTGCAGTCTCTGAAGGTTTGGCACGGGGCTCAGCACAACTACGTAGGTCTGCACATGGCTTGGGTGACAGCATAGGACACACACTGTTCCCAGAAGCTGTTTGGATGGTGCCACTGTTGGAGGTGTAGAATAGTTAGCTGTGTGGACATGTGCTCTGCCATGCCATTTGACCTCAGGCCAGAAAATTATTCCCAGCTCACTCTTTACTAGCTGTAGGCTTTAGGACCTTGTCTGTTCTGCAAAATCTGACTTTCCTGTTTGGCAGCTTCCCTGCATTAGCCTCACTTTCTCTACCACTTCAAACCACAATGAAATCCTGTTTATCAGTTACTAGTTGCTGTGGTTTAAGCCTAGCTGGTAATTCAGAACCACGCAGCCTTCCCCTTCTTCCCCACTCGCTCCAGGAGAGATGAGGAGGAGCATCGAAAGAATTTAAATCCCATGGGTTGAGATAAGAACAGTTCAGTAACTAAGGTACAATATAAAACTGCTACTGCTACCACCAATAATAATAATGTTAAGGGAAATAACAGGGGAAGAGAATATAAAGCTGAAAGGGAAAGGGAAAAGAAAACAATAAACACAAGTGATGCACAATATAATTGCTCACCACCTATTGACTTATACCCAGCCCAATGAGAGCAGCAACCTGGACCTTCCGGGTAACAGCACCCCCCCCCCCGCAGTTTATATACCGGACATGATGTGCTGTGATATGGAATATCCCTTTGTCTAATTTGGGTCAGGTATCCTGTCTCTCCTTCCTCCCAGTTTCCCATGCCCCTCCTCACTGGCAGAGCATGAGATTAAAAAGTCTTTTATCAGGGTAAACATTATTTAGCAACAACTAAAACCACTGGTGTGTTATCAGTATTGTTCTCGGACTAAAGTCAAAAACACAGCAGTGCACCAGGTACTAATAAGGAGAAAAATAACTGCTACAGCTGAATCCAGAACACTAGTAAATACAATATTTTTTAGGAACTTGAGCCTGAATGTTTCAGCTCTCTCTCTACGAAATTCTGCTGCATACTGAGACCAATCATTCTGTACCATGTTGTGATGCTCACTGTTCCACTGGAGTGCCAAGAGAGGAGAGCATATAGAGCATCCCAGCATAGTTGGGGCATAACTTCAACTCTTAAATTCCTACAGACCAAAGACTGACACTTGTATTTGGTGCCCAGGAGCAACACAAGCAAAAAGAGTTTCAGTTCTGAAATCAGAGGAAAAAAGAGGTTGCAAGTCTAAGGGCTAAATCATGGATAGTATCTTTCCCATGCATCAGAAGTTCCACTTGCGAACAAGAATGTTACGCATGGCCTGACGCAGGTCTGAGCATTATAGATACAGTTTTAGGGTATCAGTAAGATGAGGGAAACCCAGAACCAGAGCAATATTTCTATTCATTATGATTGTGTAGGAAATCAGTTTTTAAAATCAGAAGTATGGCTGCTCAATATTATGTAAGAGCCATTATATGCTTTCATAAATCTGTTGCAAATTGATTCTCCTTAATTTAATTTTTCAATTAAATTATGCTTTTATTTAGCATTGCAAGAAGCAAGTGAAAAATACATTTTAAAAATCAATTTAAAAACAGTGAAGTGCTTAGTTCTGAAGATTAATGTTTTTATTTAAAAGGAATTGGATTTTGTTTGTTTTAATTGTCAAATTCCAGAACTATCATGAAACTACATAAAGCTGTCTCAATTTTTTGACTTACGTGCATGGAAAAAAATAACTTCCACTCTGCGTATTGAATAAAACCAGCAGGTTATTAGTTCATATTATTTAGTTTATATATATTGTAATTACAACTGATACACTGTAATCAGTCTGCTTCAAATTATCTTCTAAAGTCTCATAAATTAGATTGAATCCTGCTTGCTTTTCTTTCCTAATACTGATAGGAAAAAATAATTACATTTACAAAACAATTGTCATGACACATTTAATAAAAAGGAAAATCTGTAGGCATGAACACTATTTTCTTTATAATCTGTTATGTTCTTGTTTCCTCCTAGAGATATGCAGAGTTATAACCTTTGGGTTATAACCTTAGCTTTGGCTTACAACCTTTGGCTGAGGATTATCATAGACTCATAGAATAGTTAGGGTTGGAAAGGACCTTAAGATCATCTAGTTCCAAACCCCATGCTATGGGCAGGGACACCTCACACTAAACCATGTCACAAAAGGCTAATGTCCAACCTGGCCTTGAACACTGCCAGCGATGGAGCATTCACAACTTCCCTGGGCAACCCATTCCAGTGCCTCAC
>JASSUY010009211.1:0-31383 GCA_032466535.1 Forpus xanthops | reverse complement strand
AGGCTTTATCTTAGTGTTACACTTGTTTTACCAGAAATTGTATTAGTGGCTCCTAAAATACATGTCATTATTTTTATTTTTTTTTTAATTTTAATTTTTGAGTAGGTGTACACTGATGTGCTTTGAACCTGTCTTGGTAAAAAACAAGCATCCCTCATAGATTCAGAATGACTTTTTATGTTTCTTCATAGTTGTAGACTTTAAATAATGCTATTCTAAGATTTTGGTTTTAGGTTTCATATTATATTATATTAATGTTATATTACATCTTATTGTATTTATTATATTATATATTATTTGTTATACCCCAGAGTTACTCTCAGAAAAGCGCAGAAAAATACATTGTTTAGAAGATACAGAGCAATTTTGAAACCCAGAAAATTTTCATCAGCTTGAAGTTATTTCACACCTGTCTTCAACCCGTGTCATTTGCTTTAGTAAAATGTATTTTGCTTGTAGCCTGCCCTTTTTTTGACCACCTTCTCCTAGAATTCCCCTATTCTTGGCTTAACTTTGCATTTAAGTTGTTGATGGGCCTCTCAGCTTGCTGCGTTGCTTTGTTAAGCACCATAGGGCTGCTTGTTCTCTTGGATTTCTTTGAATAACCTTTTGTGGTGTTTGGAATTCATTCTAGTCTATGTATGCTCTCACACAACGTTCCCACCATATTCAAGTGCCTTTCAGTTGGCTTCTAAGCAAAAGTGCTACCACTTGAGACTTGTTCTTTTTCTCTTCATTTCCCAAAGGAAGAGCATTTTGTTTTGAGGAGGTGGATTGATGATTTATGTTAGGAGATGTTGAAAAAGAACTACACCTTATCCTCCCAGCAGTGAATGATAATTCTTGTGGCAGTCTTCATGATCTGTAGATTTTTATTTTCTAATTGCAGACTTGCTCCTGAGAATCTATCACTGCAGTGTAGGTCAGATTTTTTGTTTTGCTTTATTTTGGGTATAAAGTGCCTTTGTGCCTGATCTGGATTTGAGATTTTACTGTAGAGCTTGTGCTAGAGATTAAGGTAAATCATCAGGTATTATGGTCAGTGCTACTTACCGACTTGAGCACAAATACAAGTTTTGGGGGGTGAAGGGGTTGAGAATGGCCTTGAGGAGAAGGACTTGAGTGTGCTAGTTGCCAATAAGCTCAACATGATCTTTAAAATGGTTCTTTTAGATGTCCCTTTGAACCCAAAACATTCTATGACTCTTTCTATAAAACAAAAAAAAAAAAAAAAAAACTTCTGAGGGTGGCCACATATTAGAAGAGGTTGCCTAGAGATTTTTGTGTGGTGTCCAAAACCCAGCTGAACACAGGTTAGCCTGCTGTAGGTCATGGTGGCCTGAGCAAAAGGGTTGGACTAAATGATGCCGAGGGGTGTGTTACCACGTCTGCTGTTCTGTCATCCTCATTAATTACACTGTCCTACAAGGACAGTAAATCTGTTCCATTTTGCAGCATTGATTCATGGCATCAGTTTCATTTTCTCATCAATACAAATGAATTAATTTCAATTACAGATAACATATTGCAGCCTCTTAGGTGCATGGGAGAGCAGTACCAAGCAGTCCATCTCTGCTAATGTCAAATGGTGTGATTTCATGGTATGAGGCTAACACATGAGAGCAGTGTGGCTCATATGTTTTAGTGAAAAGGAAAAGCAAAGACAAATTGTTTTATATCTGTGTGCAAATACTGCTGTTAAATTATATTCTTCAGTGTTGCTTTTTTAACTTGTGTAACTTGTACATGAGAATTAGAGGGTCACTCATCATGTAACTACTTAGTAACTTGTTCCCTTGCAGCAGGTAATCCTTGTGATTGCCTGAGCTTCCTTAGGAAGAGAACATTGATGGCAAGAGGAGAGTTAAAGGGGTAAGTTCAGAAAGCTGCTGCTTCTGGGTTTCAGGTTCTGCAAGAATACATCTCTTGTTGGCTAGTTTACGGTTCACTTTGTGATAACTAGTGGGGCTGTCTTTAATTGAGATATTTGGAGCCATGGGCATGCTTAAAAACGGTTTATTTTCATTAAAAATCTATCTGCAGAACATAAGTACATGAGCTTCTACAGAGCCTGAGTTCCAGCCATATGGCTCTTTTTTTTCATGGGCACCTAATCAAGGGCTTCGGATGGTATATGCAGCTGTCTAGGAGTTAATAAGATTCTTCAGACCAATATATCATTTCATTTGGAGCACAAGCCATGGATGGGATCTGAGCTCTTCAGCATTGCTTAGGGTTTGTCTGTAAAGTCTTCTACAGAAAATCCTGAGTTTATGTGGTCTTGCATGGGTTTTGTGTATAGAATAAACCTGTATCAATCAGTACTGCGATTTTTCAGATAAAAGTCTTTTTGAAGAAAAGTGCCCATGAAAATAATTTCATTTGCAGTATAAAACTAGAAACATAGAATGATAGAATAATTTGATTTGGAAGGGTCTAGATGACTTTTAAAGGTCATCTAGTCTCACCCAATGTCATAGGCAGGGACATCTTTAACTATCTCAGGTTGCTCAAGCCCCTGTCCTACATGGTCTTAAACGTTTCCAGGGATGGGGCATCTACCACCTCTCTGAGCAGCCTGTGCCAATGCCTCACCACCCTCATAGTAAAAAAATTTCTTTTATCTAGTCTGAATCTACCCTCTCTTAGATTAAAACCATTACCCGTAATCCTATCAAAATGTTGCATTGGGCATGCCTCTTGACATTTGGGGTGGGGTTTGTTTGGATTTGTATGCTGATTTTGTTGGTCTTCTGAACACTAAACTGCTTAACAGGGGTGACTTTTTTAGGGTAAACCTAGATTTTCTTTTTGATAGATACTAAGAGTGAGAGGACTTTGTATTGTTTTGTAGTTATTTCTTTTACTGTGTAAATTATTTGGTTTGTAGATAGTTTTCACTTGTGTAGTGAAATTTCTTGAGGAAAAATACATTTCTTTTTCATTAATTGCAGCTATAAATAAAGGAGTAGAGAACTAGAGATGGGTGTAGTGTTTCCTGTTGTGCTCTTTGAGAGAATGAGTCATTCATTTAAGTACCAGTGCTGAAAACAAAGGCTTCAGGGAAAATATTAAATTCTGTCATTGTGATCTTCCTGTGCTCCAGCTCCTGAGCCTGAGATCGACATTCCCAGGCTGTTCAGGTCTGCTGCAGCACAGCCTGCTCTGGCAGTCTCCTGTTGCTGCTCTGACTGCTGACCCCCTTTCCCGTCATAACTTCTGAGAGCCAAACTGTACGTGGCAGACAGACCCGATGTCTCCAGCAGCGATGCTGAGATGCATGCAGTCTTACTGTTAGAGAGGAGGCAGATCTGCTGCCTCTTGGGAAAGAAGCAAAGGAGTGATTTACTTTTTAAAATAAAGGCTTCATTTCTGCGAGTGTGCGCATGTGTGCACTGCAAGAGTTTTGACATATTTTGCATGCTACTGATGTTATAGTACATGTGGTTGCTGCTTATTTTCAGCTGATGTCTCCACTGCTCTTTTTCCTCTCACAGCTGAGTATCAGTTTTCTGCCCTTGCATGATCTAGAATTACCACACCCTATAACTTATGCCTCCCACTTTTTCTCACATAAGAATAATGAGCTCTACTTATTATTTTACTTACTTCTTCCCACTCCCTTGGAACCAAGACTCACTAGCCTCCCCACTCCAGGCTGGGGAAATGAAATACCAACACAATTGCTAATTCTTCTGTGGCAGCCTCTTAATTTGCTGTTGTCAGTACTCTGCCATAACTTGGGTTCCTGGGGAGAAAGGTTAAAATACAAGCAGTTGCTGGGACCTTACATCTTCCTGCACAGGAATTTAATAATGCATCATTTTTTTTCAGTTGCATGGAGCTACTGAAAGGAGGTTTAGATACAATTTTCTTATGATTGTATTAGCAGAGAGGAGCCAATCCACCTTTTTTTATGAAATAAATGCTGTTTAGTTCATTATTGCTCGCTGTTAAAAACAAAGCAAAATAAACCAAAACCTTCATTAGCTTAAAAATTACATCTGCGGAATTAATTGCTTTTTAAGCATAGCATTAAAATGTTGCTTTTTTTGTCTGAGTAATTTGGGGTACTCTAAACCAGCAATGAGAGTAAATACCACATTCATGCTGTGTTTAAAACAATTTTGACACTTTTAATCTGGTAATAATGGGCCTATTTTATTTCTTTAATATGATGTTTATAGTAAGTGTTCAATGCTCCACCTAGACCTTTCTTCCAGCTGAAATCAAATATGATAGAGCTTACCACACTCGTTGTGCTCAATTTGGTCAGCAGTACTTGGATTTGGTTTTATTCTTTGCTAACAGACCTCTGACATTTCCTGGAAAAAGGTAGGGATGAATTTTTGATAGCCTGTAAGAATCCATAAGAGCAAACATAGCTTTAGCATTAATTCATGCCATACTAAAACCAGAGATGGTATTCTGGTGCTGGAATATTTCTCACTACTGGGATTTGTTTCCTTTCTGCTCTCTCATACCAGTTTAATCCTTCTCAATGAAAGCCATGAATAACAAATGCCACTTTACACTTGCTGCAAAGCTGCCTGGTTCATTTCCAGAGCTTGTTCTTGATATGCAGGTCCAAGATCAACAGTTGGGTTTGACTCTGGGGGCAGCTGCCTTTCAGAGGGTTGGATCCTGCTGTCAAAGGATGCCCTGGAGCTCAGGGCTCAGCAGGACTCATAATCATTTAGGCTGGAAAAGAACTTTAATATCTTAGAGTCCTAACGTAAACTTAAAGCTGCCAAGTCCACCACTCAACCATGTCCCTGAGTGCCTTTTCCCCTAAGCATGGCAATACTTCTGCAACCAGCAGAGCTGATAGTTTTATAAGCACCAAGCTCCTGCAAGTTATCACTTCTTACACAAAGCAAGAGTTGACAGCTCTTGTGGCTTCTTTGAGTGTAGCAGAAAGAAGAGCCAGGGGCACCTGACTTTCACAGCAGCACAAGAGCTCCTGTCAGCTCTGAAATGGTATCTTAAAGCTGGAAGAGGCAGCTACCCCTGCATTGTCTTTGTCCCCCTGAAGATGCTCTTTGCCAATTTTTGCCTTCTTGCGAGGCATAGGCTTTGGGGTTAGTTTGCTGGGATTTTTTTTTATAACAACACTTTGCACACTGTCTGTTTTTAATACACTCGTGGCTAGTGCTCTGCTTTTTGTACTTCATCCTTGTAGAGAAGAAGGAGAATTGCTAATGATTTTCCTAAATTCAGATCCATGGTGAAGCTCGGAAGGTGCAACCATGTACCATCATCCCTTACGCCCTCTCTAACTGGAACAAGTAAGCACATAGGCATGGTTGTTTTTACTGAAACATTTAGCTTGATTGAAAAGCCAAATGGCAACACTATTTTTCTCTTAAATTATGCCACCAAACATCCCATGTGTCATGACCACCATTCAACCCTTATGAGCCATGGTGGTTCAGAGCTGGTTTGATGCCAGTGTTTAAGAGGAAAGGAGGCCACAGCAGTGAGAATAAGAAACAGCTGGCAAAGTTTTGACCCATGGTGATGCAAGAAATAGTGTTTCTTTCTGCAGAGTGAATGGTCTGTAAAATTATATGTTTCGTAGTTCAGAAGGGTGAATGCCTTGATTAATCACAGCTGTGTTCATATGGAAATGGGGTCTGATTATTATTATGGACAGTGTGTTGGCCCTTCCACAGATAAAGTAATTTTGACTTGGACAGAAATTTTTTTTACCTTAGGAGGATAATATAGTCTTTTCTCTCTCTTCACACCACTGCTCAAGCTAGCTATTGTCTTTAATACTCTTTTAATGGTACTTCTTTTCTGCAAATTGGAATTTTTTTCCTGAGAATAGCTGGCTTTTCACTTCCTGGAGCATCTTCCTCAGAACTACTTATCCTTATCCCTTTTGCACATCCCCGTATTTTTGAGATTGATCTAATTCATTTGGCTGAGTGTCAATAATAGGTTCTCCTTCTACCCTTGTTCATTCTTTTGGCAGATCACCACCCTTTCTGTTTTCACACAATCACTCACTCATTCTTCTGTGAGCTCTGGTACTTACCTGCCTCCCTTGTCTGTTCCTAAGCAATAAGGAGAGACCTTATCACTTTCTACAAGTGCCTGAAAGGAGTGTTGTAGTGAGGTTGGGTTGTTGGTTTCTTCTCCCAAGTAACAAGCAATAAAACATGAGGAAATGGCCTCAATTTATACCAGGGGAGGTTTAGATTGGATATGAGGAAAAATTTCTTCCACAAAAGGGCTGTCAATCATTGGAACAGGCTGCCCAGGGAAGCAGTTGAGTCACCATCCCTACAGGTATTTAAAAAGATGTGTAGATGTGGTGCTTAGGGCCATAGTTAAGTGGTGGATGTGGCAGTGTTGGTTAACAGTTGGGCTTGATGATCTGAAGGGGTTTTCCCAATATAAATGATTCTATGATTTGCAGGTGTCTGATTTTTCTTTCCTTCCATTTCACTCGTTTCTTCATTTTTCAGGGTGTTTGGAGCACTCAAAACTTATTATTCAAGGCTGTTTCTTCTCTTTTACTGGTTTTATTTTTTTATTCTGACTTCATGGCCAGATGTTTCCCATTTTCGTAGGGAATTGTTGTCAAAATCTTCTTGTTTGCCAGATTTGCAAGTTTTCAGTATATCTGGCCTTCCTACTTCTCTCATACCTTTTCATTCCCCATCCAAATTTTGTCTTCATCCTCATCTGTGTCTTTAGTTTTGGGAACTTTTCTTTGGTGGAACCTGTTGGATTACATTTCTTATATGTACATATTGCAAAGCATGCTTATGAAAGTGTATCCGTTGTCATGGTCTTCTCTTCTTTCCAAGTCCCATCTCCTGCCGCCTTGGCAACCTCTTCGATAACTTTTCCTACTCTTATACTTAAATGAAAAACCACACACACACAAAAAGAAAAAACTCCCAGCAATCTCTCCCACCTTTAAGTTCACATGGTAACTCTACAGTGATTCTGCTTTGTTGACTTAGTCACTGGCTATTTTATCAGTGTGCCTTTGTTTAGGATAAAAAATGCATGAAATTTACTTCTGTAAGTTTTATTTCACCTGGTTTATCTGAAGGTTGAGTTCTCTCTTTCCTCTCCACTGGAGTAACCTTGCTCTGAAGTTTCAAAGAATTGCTCCATAATTAGCTGGAGTGGGTAGAGAGTTGCATCTACCTTCAGATTCCTGTAATAGTGACAGCTATCTCTGGGAACACTATGTTCTCCATATATTCACTGCTGGAGAATAGGCAGTTTTAGTTTACAATTTAGTGGACCTGCTTAGATAAAGTATTCTGTGGGAGAAAAGGCACACAAATTGCTACAGCAGATGGCTTTGATGCATTCTTTCTTTTTTTTTTCTACTCAGGAAAACAAAACCAATCATTTCACTGGCTAGGTCCAGATTTCTTCTCTTAGTTCTTTTGCTTGGCAAATATTTTTTGGTATAAACTGTTGCAGTGAATATTGCTTTTTTAGCCAGCAATCTCATTTCTGATGAATTTTTAAATATTTAGTAAAGCCCTCTGAAAGCCCTTTAGTAAAGGTCTGTGGAAAGCGCTGTTTGCATTGTCTTTGTTTTCTTACATGATGGCTAAGGAGATTGACAAAGCAGTACTTTGTGTAATATCTATACTTTTTCCAAAACAGAAGAGCATAGATGTTTCCAATTTAACATGGAAATCCCAGCAGTACTTACCAAGTTTTACTGTCTTGACATTTTTAATCAGTTGTAAAAGATCCTCTTACTCTCTGATTTATATAATAGACGTTAGCTTTTCAATTTTTAATTCATTTGACTTCAGAATATTTCCAATGCTATAAAAAAAGAAAAAAAAAATTATTTTCATCCTAAATTTTTCCATATATTAACGTTGATAAAATTCTCATTTTTTTTTAAACAGGAAAAAATAATTTAAAAATAGAAAATAATACCTATATCCTTAAAATAAAAGAGATACAGTTTTTGATATCAAGCATATTACTGACATTTGTGACTGTTTTTCCTCAAAATTATATTGACTGAAATTTCCAAGGGACTGTTGCCTGGTCATGTGTTTTAAATTCTCCATCTGCTAGAGAGCTTTTAATGCTTTCTGGGGAACTTTGAACTCTTTTCTTCTCTCTCCCACCTCCTTTTGAGAGAGGAATTGTAAGAAGAATTGTGAGTTATATAAACCTTCCCTGGCACTCCCAGACATTCATGTTGTGTGACAGTGCATCAGTCCCTGAACTGATGTAAGAAATGGTTTCTTGGTTCCTAGTTTCCACTGATTTCAAGCACCTCTTTTGTTCATCAGTGGCATTTTCTGTGCTCCTGTTCAGCAAATGACACGGACCAATGGCTGAGGTTCTTCCAGATGTGTTTACTTGGCTGTCAGTGTCTTCAATGGGCTGTTCCACTGAGAGCAGACTTAGGCAGTGGTGGCAACATGGGTCAGGACCGAAAGAGGGTGGTAGAGAAACAGCGGGTGGTCGCGCAGTGAAACAGTTTTGCAGCCCCAACTTAAGCACACAAGTTAATCTGTTCCTAGTGACTGATTGTCAAAATGAAGATCAGTTCCAGCCAAAGAAGAAATTTTGGCAGAAGAAATTTTTGGCCTAATGGACATTATAATCCTGATTTCTTGCTCTTGAAGGCATCCAGAAGGTTAATACATAGATAGTTGTTTCAGTTTTAACCTCTTAATAGCAGTTACTGAAGTTAACTAAAACTAAAATGCCTTAATTTTAGTGTTTCAGAGTACTTTCATATTTGTCAGGAAGGTTTGGAAACTGTTCACAAATCCATCTTTTCTGTGTCAGACATTGTAGTTATAGTGTGACCTCACTGGTAGGCTTTAATTACTTGCTACATGTGTTTTAACTAGCTTGAAGTTTGCTAACTCTCTTTAATTGCTGGAGTTTTTTCAGGTCCTCCAAACAAGAGGCTGAGTATAAATATGTGAAGCTCATTATAAGTATACCTGTTATCTCCAAGTCTTGACAGTGTCCTTGCTGCTCATGGGGGATCATCAAGGCATATGAGCAAAGAGGGTATCATTTTCAAGGAGTTTAAACAAGGTTACCTGTAGGGTGATATGTAATGTGCCTCACTGGTCTCCTTTGACATCCCCTGGATCACTGTTTTATTATTACTATGCACTCTTACTGGAATCTATAAACTCAGGGTTACCTGGAACAAAGAATTTACTACTAATACTTGCAATTAAAGAGTGGGAAAATGAAGGCCTTTGTTTGAGCTTAAAAAGTTTTTGCAATCATGCCTTTAATTCCCTCATTACACATTATATACTTTTTTACAGAGCCAACATTTTTGGGGTGCTTGGAAGAAGCATTATTTCACAGATGTATTTACATTTGGGGCAAAGATTTTAGGAGCCATAAGGCAGTGTCTTTTCAACAGATTAAATACCCTTGTAATGAGAGACTAGTGCACAATCTGGCCAGTTGGCAACAAAAAGGAAATATTTGCTTACAAGTGAAGGATAAGAGCATTTTAACTTGGAACAACTCAGTAGATGATACAGTTGCTAGGTAATGTCTTTCATTTCTGGAAAAAGTCTTGAGGTGAAAGCTAATCAATAAGATAGATATAGTGTGATGTCATTTGTTGCCATGGTTTCTGAACTTCGTCTGTTATCTGCAAATAATATTGATGGTTGCTATGCAGTTGAATCTTTTCATATTATTGTTTTGCCATTATAAAGCTCTTTAATCTTTGCTGAAGCTTCAAAGAGCAGAGTGTCTAGGAGTTTAAATGTTTTAATAGATAGGCTTGTATTATAATCTTAAAATATCTTGAAATTTACTACCTAATAAACAACAGGCATCAGCAGGAAGTGAACAAGGTTAACATTTTGGTGATTAAACTTCCACAAAGCAGTTGACATTTTCTAGTAAATTAATCTGCAAATTAAATATCTCTGTAGAATTAGTGCTATGACTCATTACATGGCAGATCATGTAAAAAGGGGTAAGCAGTCAATCCTCTGGATGATAAAGCAGTCAAGTGTACGAAGCTGTAAATGGCTCAAAAGCCATCACAGCTTCTTGAACAATATCCTTGTGATCCATATATCTTTCACTGTTGGGATGTGCCTCTTTATTATGTTTGGATTTTGCTACGACATATTTTATAGCAGCTTATGCTAAGCATCAGACAATTGGATAGGCTGAAAGCAAAATGAGACATTTTTCCTGATAGTTGTCAAGGCAAAGGAAAAGCATTCTCAAGTCAGGTCCTTTAAATCAAGCACAACTTCATTTTTCCTATTCTGTGGAGAAGATGTTAGTTTAAATAGAATGCTGTGTATCCTTTACTTGATTTATTGGCATCTCTTACAGTATTTTTTCTTTATAGTTTGAATTATTGAAAACATTTTGGAGGTAAAGAATGAAAAAGAGATGGGAGAGGAAGGGTAGAAAAAATCAGATGATGGCTCTCTGAATTCTAGAATTTTTACATCTTTGGAGTAGCATTTGTCATGCTGTCTAGTTTTTCTCTTTTCCCCTGAGCAGATTCCTTCTCCTCCTCTTCCATTTCCACTGTTCTGTGCTTTAACAACACATTCACTTTGAAAGTGTTTTGCCACCTTCTTTCTTGTCTTTTTCACACATCTCTCCTCTGTGTGGTGACATTGACTATCACATATCTTTCTAACAGAGAAGTAATTGCCTTCTTAGTCCTACTTGTCCCCTTAATATAGTGAGTGAATTGTCAAGGGCGTACCCCCAACAGGAGACCAGAGGAAGATGTCACTAGGAAAAGTGAGGCATATGGCTAAAATCCTGCTCTTGCAAAGTGGGCAAGGGTGTTCTTGATGGCTCCTCTCCTGGAACTCCTCTAGAAATTCCCTGTTGGCTGTGCAAAAACACAATAGCAGCCTTCAAGGAGTGCATCCTCAAAGCACTGCTGCTGAGAGGAGGCAGATGGAGGAGACATGCCGGCTTGATGATGATAGCAGATGTCAACAAGTTAACAATCTGAAAAGGAAACTAGCAGCACAGCAGTGCTTCTTACCCAAATGTTTTAAGAGAGGAGGGGGAGAGGGGGAGAAAAAAGAAGCAACATGGAAAAGAAGACACAAATCAGTAATGCTGATCAGTGAGAGCTGTAAAAGACTATCTGATGCTAAAACTGTGAAGTGGTGCTGTTGAGTGGATTTATCTAAAGAAGTATTTCGCTATTAGGCTGTCACAAAGGAAGAGCATTTACTTCAGATGCCATATGCCTACTGTGCAATTAGGCTTCCAGTCATACATGCATGTGTACTAAAGCAGAAGGCAAGTCTCAACCATTTGCAATTGTTCTTGCATAATGCTCTCTTTTACAATCCTGGATATCCAGTTGCTTGCACTGCTGTGAGTTCTGTTGTTTGGGGTTCCATCTTTTTGTTCCCCAGGGCTTTTATCTTAGGGATATTTGTTTCCTTTGTTGTTGGTTTTTATTGTTTATTTCGGGGGTTTTTTTTCTGCCTTCAGGATAAACTAGATTGTCAGACCTTTTTTAATAAACTTCCACATTATAAAGTAACTAAAATTTAAAAAGATTAAAAGAAGCATACATTTTTTTTTTTTGTCTGAGAAAAAAAAAAAACACGTACCTTATTTATGAAGAACAACTTAGTATTTTGTACTAGTGAGCAGCATCCTAAAACATATATACAATAGTGGAAAGTCTCAGGCAGCTTTAACAAAACAATTTCTTAATTTGTGAATAGTGCTTGTTTTTGTAGGCTGAATTTTTATACCAACAGCCATTGCAAGACACTGAGTGGAGGTGGTGATGTTCTGTGTAGCTGTGGATGGCCCAGTGTCGCTGAGCACTTAACACAGACTTGGAGTAGGTTTTCTAAGAGTGTTATGGAAAATAAAATAAAGCTGGGTTTATCGACATAAGCAATTAGTAAAAATATCCTGGCCCTTGAAGCCACATATTGGCCTTAGGTGAGATACTGCAACCTGGAACAAAAGCCTTCTAAGAGTGATTTATGGTGATACATTCCATTTACTTCAGCCCTATTGACAGTGCTGACAGTAGCTGATGCAGTTATTGCTCTTGAGAGGTGCCTAGTAAGACTAGGAAAACCATAAATATTTAACCCAATTACATGCTTTAGCTACTGTTGGTGTGATTTAAATAAAAAGTCCCAGGTCTTGCTGATAAAAGTTCTCCGCAGTGTACAAAATTTTTGGAGAAAAAAAAAAAGTTAAGAAATCTGAAGTTTGGAAATTACTTAGATTTATTAAAGTAATTTTCATTTCATTTTATGTCTCTATGATTCAGCTAAGCTCTTCTCTGGAGCTTTTATATGTTCGGTTGAGGTCTTGGGTCAGTCATGCTGCAAATAATCTCTTTTTATGAGTAGACTCAAGGCATGTTTGTTTTCTGTGTATTGATTTAGGACTAGAAAGTTAGTTCCCGACCCAAATCTGAACAAGTAGTTGTTCTTGTAATAGCCGCAGCACATTTTTTCTTGTCTGTGAGAAGATAAAAGCACAAGTTTCTTTTTCACGACATACTGCAGAAAAGAAAAAGTGCTTGTTGCTTGAACCTTGTGTGAAAATACAGTTTTCACCAGACGATCTCCACAAAAACAAGCCCTCCAGAACATTCAAACCTCTGTTGCCTAATAGAGCAGTCCTGTGCACAATAAAAAAAAATCCTTCATGGTTCTTGTATCTTCAGTTAAAATACAAAAACATCTATTCCCAACTGATGTTTCAAAGGCAGGGAAGCTCTGCTGGACAAGATGCCCTCTCCTGGGCTGTTGTCTTTCTGTCTTTCCTGCAAAGACTGATAAGGTGCCGAGCCAGGGTACCACACGATTGGTAGATCTTGTACACCCTCTACCTCTACTGCTGCCACTCCCCAGGGATCAACTGACATTAATATCTCTGCTAAAAGACAGTGCGTTGTGATTAGCAATGTAGTGTGCCTTCCACACTCTGCAGCTGCAGCTGAACGCTCCGTACAGTAGACAAACAGCATTTAAGGGCTCTGATGTTCTTCATTTCACTGAGATGATGAAAGAAGACCTTAGTGCAGAAAGAACTGATTTTTTTTTTAATTCATGTAGATGTTGAACTTCTTTTGCTGAAGAGCTTGCACCAGTTATGCTCACCTATCCAGCTGTTTTGTCACAAAACCTCAGACATGTTGGAGCACTGGAGACAAAAAAAAACTGTACTAATGTAAGTTCATAAACCTTTTTTACGGGAGGAGAACTTTTTTTTTCCCAACATAACTAGAAGTTGCAGATGACATCGTTCATACATTACAAAGTAGAACATTGCTCTTGCTTGCCCAAAATCCTAGTAAGAAACTAATCTTCAGATTTTTTTAGTTTGTGTGAGATCAGACAGATATTCAGGTGTTCAAAAAGCTTCCAATGATACTTTTGCACATACTAAAGATGCCTCCAAAGGTCTCCTTTTTCTAGCATCTCATAAATCACCCAAATCAATTAGATCCAAGGATCGCCAGCATTTTAAAAGCCAGGCATCCTTCCATGTGTAAGACAGAATTATTTTTTTCTAGTCAATACAATATTTTTATATGTGGAGGGTTTTTTTTTCTGTTCTTTTTGGCTTTTGTTTCTTTATTTCAAATGAAAAGTCTTTTAAGATGTGGGAAGTCCTTCCAGGATATTTTGAGAATGGAGCATGCAAAATAAACTGTGAGTGCCCAGTGAGAAATCTGTAGTTGTTTTCTGTTTCAGTCTATGAATTTCTCCACATTGATCAAACTCAGCCGGATTGCACTGCTCTTAATGCCTCAGACTGAACAGGGCATGATGAGATTGCCAACCCTGCAAGCCCTGAATTTTGTTTGCCCTTTTTGTGGTACTTAAGTTTATTCCCTTAACTGGACTCCTTCCCCTCATCCTGCCACCACCATCACCCAGTCAGTGAATTTTTCTTTTCTTTACCTGAAGTGTCTACATCCTACCTTTTATTTACCTAATTCACTTCTGCTTACCCTCATCCACTTTGTCTCCTGAAACTTTTTGATCTTCTGCACAAATCTTCCCATCCCCCTTCTCTGATATGCCATTTCTGATAATTATTTTGGGTCATCTGTTCCCATCCAGCATGAAATGGGTTCTGCTCGTGGAAAGACACAGCAGCTTTACTGAATGCTCTCAGGTTGCCTGAGATTGCTTGATAACAAAGAAATTGCAATTTCTGATAGGTAATGCTTTCAGATCTTAAGTCTGGAACAGCCGTAGGGCAGAAAAGTAATTCCTAAAGGCATATTCCCTTATTTTTATTACTGGCCTGAAATACCATCTTTCTGAGATACCAATGAACCTTTACCACAATCTCAGTGTTATTTGATGCTGTATTCCTTACACATTTAAAAAAATAAGATTCTTTTTTCATTTAGAAGATAAAAATTCAGCAGCATGCACAGAGAAATCCTTTATATTGTAGCGTTATAGACAGGAAAAGACAATGAGATCTTATAATATTCAGTGTTTATATTTACATGGAAAGCTATTACTGTTTCTTCCTGATATTTTTTGCTGGCAATAACAGGGTAAAAATGTTTTATTATGTAAATGATATACTTTTAGCACAGTGTTTTAAAATGGAAATTACCTGCATTAAAGAGACTTTTCTTCATTGTACGTAAGCAGCTGGCAATTGGTTTGAATGCATATGCAGCTAGTGGTCACAGTAATTTGCATGGGAGCAGGTTTGCTGTTAAGTCTAGGTACTGTTCACTTCAGTTATGCTTTCATAAATGTTGGACAAGAGGAATGAAAAAATGCTATGGTAAATGGTGGATAAAATCAAAAGCTAAATGCTTAAGGTGTAGATTTTTAAAATTCTAGAGTAAATTATCTAATAAACTTTTGTGTTTTAATGAGATGTGGCACTTTAATTCCCTTTTAAAAAACAAAAACTCCACCCTAAGCTGGTAATTCTTCAGTCTTCAAGTAATAATTATATAATTTAATACATCTGTTGAGATCAATGAAAGGAAAGAGTGTGGGGAAAGATTAAGACTGTAGACAAATAAATGTATAATTATCCTATTCTTAGAATTTTTCACTGGAGTAAGTAGGTTAAACTTTTCAATGCTAATAGCTAATACAACCTCCATCATAAAGCTTTCTTCATCTGAAATCATCAGGTGATGAAACTTACTCTCCTTGTTTAGGAATGAGAAGGAGAAGCCCCTTGCTATAAAATGTCTCAGCTGAAGTTGTTTTTACTTATAAAATGTAGCTTTTGCATATACAGTTGAGAAGATGCAGATTATTATAGCCCTCCTGTGTTTAATTGATTCTGCATGCCCTGGAATTTAAAGAGAATTTAGAATGTGTTTGGCAGTAGCTTCCCCACTATAATCAGGTTGCTATGGTAAACCTATTATTCTAGACAAGGACAGTATGCTTAGTGAAGTGCTGATCCCTTTTCAGTATAATGTGAGCTTCAAGTTACTTTTGAATGATTGAATTTGTTTGGTAAGTATTGTATCACAATAACTAAGAGAAGGTGACAGAATAAGGTGTGGGTTTTATTACTTTGGTAGTATATACACCTGACAAAGTAGTAGTATGGCTGAAGCAAACTTACCCTGCAGAGATCTTATCCTGGTTTTCCCAGGGAAGCAATCTGAAACTTATTGTTTTAAAAAGTTAATAATTTCTGTGTTGATCTATATGGTGATAAAATGAGACTTCAGAATTTGCATTTGCTACATCATGTATGTGTGCTGCATGTATCTTGCATCCTATAGTCATCTGTTCAGAAGCAATAGGGCTTTAATTGTCTGTTAAATTATCTCCACAGAATAAAACCACTTTACTTAATCTAACCAAAAATCTCACTACTTGTGAGGGTAAAAGGTACTTTTTAAGCCAATACCAAGTTGCAATTATCTAGTGCCACTACTAAATTAACTTCTCACGCTCCTAGTGCTGACTTTATCACAGTTTCAAAAGAGAAGGGATGATGAACTAATAATTTGACTATCAATTTTGCAGCAGTATACTAAACTACTATAACTGTATCTTTGAATATTTAAAATAAGGAAATAACTTGGAGAAATCCTTTTCCAGAGCACTTACTAACCAAGGTTTCTGTCCATTTTCAAGACACTTTCATTTCTGCTGAGGTCTACAGTCAAATGATCTAAATCTTACCCTGAACCTAGGTGGGAGCCAGCTGAAATAAAATATGAGGCACATATATCAGCATGGAATTTGGGCTTTTTGAATATATGTGTTGGTATTTTATTCATTAGCTCAGATGAGAAGATGGAAAAAGTAGGGCCTTTGTGCTTGATGGAGAGGACAACCTGAGATTGTATATACATGACAAAAATGTGCCCTATCTGCCTAGGGATGAGATAGTCATCAGCTTTTCTTGCTATCTGTTGCACATTAACTAAAATGAATAAATATTAATTGAAGCAGGGACTGAGAGAAACCTGCTTCCATTCCAGTGCAAGTGCCCAGCCACTGGGCTCCCAAGTCATTCTGACTTATTAAATTAAGTATTACAGAAGGTAGTGCTTAATTACAGAAGATGCAGGAGCCTCATTACAGAACCTTCCTTTGTCTCTCTGGAGGATTTTCCATCTCTGCAGACTCCTCCCTTTAAAGCAACTTATTAAACTGATTTTATCGTCCTCCAGGCATCCTCCTTAGTACAGCATTAGTTGGCCAGGATGCCACTGTTAAACATGGCTCTTTCGTTTATCTTTCAGTCTTCACAACAGATGGTTCCTGTTCAACAGGTACCTTTCTGCTTACAGGCGACTGTGCTTTGGGACACTGTGATGTGATGTTTTTGTAAAAGTAGCAAGCTTGTCTAAGGTTCATGCATAGAAAGAGACTATGAGAGCCCCAAATAGTAACAAGTTGGACTCATTAAAAATCTCTGTATATTTAAATACTAAGGAATGATTTTTATTTTTATTTTTTCCCCCAGTTTCTAATGTAGCTGATTTTGGCAAATAATTATAGGTTAGTGAATGCAGGCAAATAACATCAGTCATTCTGCAGACAATCATATCTTAAATGTTGACATGGTTACCAAATACAAATGTGATGTGGTAGATGCATTTCCTGTAATAAGTTTATTTCTGGAATGACTATTCTCATATAATTGCCAGTGTAACTCTTTTAAAAAAATATATATTATTAAGATATCATGAAGTATTTACAGTTAATGCTCTCTGCCAGCATGTCTTTTATTAAGATTTTTGCACTTTAAACTGATCATAAAATGCCCTTCTAGATTGAATCCTAGCAATGTCACTTTGAAAGTGCATTGTATAAGTGCATTGCTGCTTGGGAACATGAAGAGTAGAGCAACTATAAAATAAGCTGGGAAATTTTTCCCATAAGTGATAAGATTTCTCCCTACACCAACATATTCAGACTGGTGGTTTTGTTTTTTTTTTTTTTTTTTTTTAAAAAAAATTTTGACCAATGTAGGTTAAAATTTAAAAAAAAAAAAAAAAAGAAAAAGGAGAGGGATTAAGAATAATTTGGAAGTATGTGAGGACCTAAGAGGTTTTATTGTCACAAAACCTAGTGTTAGAAAAGCCTTACTAAGGGTCTCCTTTACAGTCCTTTCCCATTCAGCAGAATATTTCAGCAAATACCAACAATACTGTGAATGCTGGACTCTTTGGGTACATAATGAAAGGCTGCACTTGGAAGATTTATTTTTGGCTTGTAGCTATAGTTACTCCTACTGCAAATTTGGGTTCTGTAGTCAGTATAGCGGTGTCCAGGCTCAGGCCGAGTCTCACTGATGCTGTGATTAAGTTAGACTGAGAGGAACAGGCTTTTCCACATCCTCTTCTGTGCCTCTGGTGGGCCTTTATTACACACACTGTGTTTTTCCAAGCTCATCAAAAGTACTGCTTTGATCCACATTTTGTATCATATTTAGGGTATTCTTACAGTATCATTGCATTAAAGAAAATTAAAAAAATACAGGGACAAACTCTTAGAAGTTAGGAAATAACTAAACCTGTTATCCTGTTTGGGATAACCCAGTGTTATCCTGGGCTGAGTTTGTCTCATATATGCACAATGCAAGATTGTCTTTGGTTGTTTTTTTTTTTTTCCCACATCTGACCATTCAATACCTGCTGCTCTGAGGGCTTTGGAGTTGAAAATATGTGGGAGTTTGGATGAGTCTCTTCCGCCTTTAAACTCTGGGGAGTTCTCTTGTGATCAGATTGATGTAAGGGAAGGCTCTGACAGAGGCTGTGCTTTCAAATTCTATTTCCTTAGGTCTGGACAAGAAAAATTATAGGGATTTTTGCTTTCCAAATGCCTAACAGAATATTTGAAGAGTTATGTTTCTCCATGAATAAAGAGTATCGTAGATAGCCCTGTGCATAGACTATTTAATTCTAATTACATTCATATTGGAGTTCCTGAGATGTGCTTAATATTTTAGATCAATTACAGAAGTTAATTGTGCAGTTTAAGCATGTGCCATAGCTCTGTTATGCAAAGTTGAGATATGAAAAACACAAAATGCCAATTATTGCTTATTGTTGCTGTTTCCACCAAGATATAACAGCGATATCCTTTGCTTGTTGTTGCCATGGAGAGAAAATGGTTGGTTTTGTTTCTTGTTGAGTATTTTTTAATACTGTTTATGTCCACACTTTAATTAATACACAATGACTTGTAATTTGGCTTTGAGGGGTGAGGGTATAGAATAAGTTTGGTTTATTTCTTCAGTTATTTTACTTTACTGAAATCATGACTCTAACAATTATTTAATCTTACAGGGAGATGTGAATGTGGACAATGCACTTGTTTCCCTCCAGGAGACAACAGAGTTTATGGCAAAAACTGTGAATGTGATGATCGACAGTGTGAAAATATGGATGGAGATGTCTGTGGAGGTATGTATTCACACAACATAATATATATGAACCTTGACAATTTATAACTTTGTTCCCTCTGATTTTATAACACAATGTCACTATAGACTATTGACATCATTGATTAATTATAGCATATTATAGATCTTTGGAGAGAAGCAAGCTCTGTGAATGTTGAATATGTTAATGAATATTTGTTTTAAAGCTTCAGAAACACTAACAATGAAGTAGATTAAATACACTTAATAGCATAAATGCAAATTCTGTAGTATAATCCAAATTCCATAAGTGTTCATTAGAGACAAATAGAGACACTTAAAGGAAAATCTGAAAAATTACATAAATTTACTTTGTGTTTAGTACAGTTGATGTTTTACTGAGAATATTGTATTTTATCTAAAAACAATAGTGACTTTTCAATGCTTCATATTCACTGACAGCAATATGTCTGTTTTCTAAAAAAGTAGTAAATTTTATTATAAAAGGATCTAAAGTGCGTGAGGCACATTGTCATTGTAATTGTACATGCAGAAGGTTTATTTTAATGTTGACAGTGAAAACCTCACTTTCTGATTTTTTCAGTAATGTGTTGCTCTTAAGCAGCATTTCAAGTTACTTTTAGGTATGTAAATGAGTATATGCCATATGGTATTTTAGAAACAGGTGAGTAGTATTTGTCTTAAATGCACTCTTTCTAGCTTTCATTGGCTTTATTTCAAAAATTATTTTTTAATTCTTAATATTAACAAAATTGTTGAGACATTTATTATATTCCTTATTTCTATGTAAGGAGAAAGCATATTGCTTCATAATCCTGTGTGCATAAAAAAAAGTCTGACTAAAGGGAATATTGCTTCAAGATGTTTGCTATGCAGAATGTAGGGAATATATGGAAAATTCTAGTTCAAATGTTGAACCTGCCATGATAATAGTTTATAACACTTGGTGTATTCAATAATATGAATGTGTATAAAAAGAATAATTTGAAATTTTATTTCATAGAATCATAGAATACTTAGGGTTGGAAAGGGCCCTAATATCATCTAGTTCCAGACCCCCTGCAATGGGCAGGGACACCTCCCACTAAACCATGCCACCCAAGGCTATGTCCAACCTGGCCTTGAACACCGCCAGCAATGGAGCATTCGTAGCCTCCCTGGACAACCCATTCCAGTGCCTCTCCACCCTTACAGTAAAGAATTTCTTTCTCAGATCCAATCTAATTTTGTATAAAGGAAATAATGGCTGATAAAAACACTGAAAATCTGGGTTTATTTGTTAGAAATTAAGAATTTTGGAACCAAAAAATCATCATCCTCCATAGTTAAAATACCTCTTCTGTTTATGTCATTCATATTTTACATTATTTGATGGCAGTGTTTCAGTGTTAATATTGCTAATGATATTGCGTATTTTTTAAATTATAAACAAAAATTCTATTGTTTCTTATTAGAAAGGATACAGTTGCTAGCTAAAGTACCTCACACTTATATGAAGAATCACCTCAACACCTGACCAGTGTCCCACTTATTACTGTGCAGAAGACACACTATCACCTGAATAAGGTCTCCCCTTTACTCTAAATATCTTTGTTCAAAGAGAATGGCAGAAATGAATCACTTATTTTAAACCCCATAAACTTTAAGCTTATATTCCAAATTTTGAAACAATGAATAAAAAGGAAGGCCAGATCATGAACTGTATTAGTCTCAGGCTCCGTTTTTTCACTTCCATTCAAGCTGATAGTTTAGTTACTGATTCCCTAGAGGTGAAAGGAATTTTATGGGAAAATGCATTTCAAGTAACTGTGCTCTGTTTGAATTGCATTGCACAGCATCTATTGACAGGAATTCAGAAGACCCACCCTTTGATTTTTGCTGGTACAGGGAGCTGAGCTTATCCCTAATTCTTTCCCTGAAATCTTAGGATAAAAGCCAAATAAGGAATTCTGTTGTCTTGGTCTTTTTTTGTGAGTAAGAGGAGAGGAAGAAATGTGGCATGAAATGATTAAATTCACCAAGATCTAAGCTGACCTCTGAAGTGCTTCAAGGGAGACTAGAGTGTCTTTGCTTACTTGCAGCTCTCTAAACTTGATGAGGTGATGCTGGTCTCTAGAGTTTTACTCTTCCCAATTAGAAGTCATGGCTCTACTAATACCGTCCTCTAAAATTGTTGGATTTCTGTAGTAGATATGTTGGGATTCCAGTGGCAAATAATTAGCAAATTATTTTTTCATATTCTTGATATTTTATTTCTTGTGCTATTTCTAAATATAATTTGAGGTATTTTTAGATTATTCTAGATTTGGTTGTAATTTATTCCCTGAAGCATGTTTCTGTGTTGTTATTTCATGTTTCTATTTACTTTCGTTCTTTTATAGAATCCTCTCTTCTCATGCCACAGAAATGTTTCTTTGCACTTGTCTGCTTTTCCTATGGAAAGTGCACTGATTAACAAATACAGATGTCTTATTAATCATGTGGTTCTCTTCCATACACCACTTTTCCTTTTCTTGCCTTTCTTGCTTTTCCTGAAACCTTGTTTTCTTTCATCATCCAATGTCCATCTGTATTTCTGATCTGCCTCTCTTGAGACCACCTCTGACCCTAATAACTTAAGGCAGCACCTATTAAGGTATAAGTACTTCGTACAAGAATGTTTATCTTTAGAGTCCCCATCAGTTGCAGCTTTCTGTTCACTCACGACTTAGTAAGTGAATTTCCCTTACTTCCTGTCACCTTCAGACTCATAATATGAGCCATTTACTCTTTTTGCATCTTCTGATACTTCATCTTTCATTGTGGCTTCCACCAGCATTTTTCTTTTAGATGCCTTTTCCCACAGTTTCTGACCAAATGTAGGAATTTCTGACATTGTTATCCTTTTCAGATTCTCAATAGCCTCTGATGTTACTGATAGCTTCAGCAATCCACGGTAGTGGTTGGATGTTTTTCTTGGCTATCACTTTGTATCCTGATAATATTTTAAATATTTCCTTTGAAACTTCACACATCACTGGTTAGGAGATTCTACCAGTCTTAGCCTTATTTTCCTTCCTTTCTACAACCTATCTATTTACAGAACTTTTCTCATTATTTTGGCACATACATCTCTCTCTTCCTTTCAGGTTTGCTTATGCTTCCATCTCAGCCTGACCCTCTTGACACCTCTTGCTGAACTGCTTATTCCTTCCTCTTTCCTTCTGTTTTCATTACTATTTTTCTGCCACTGTTGCTATCTAGGCAATCACTGTCAAGCCTTCAGAGGATTGTAAGCTGGACCCCGTGAATGTGCAGAGTCTGACAGTGAGCACTGTGTACCGGCAAGCACAAGAAAGGCCGACCAGTGTTTTCAGATCAAATGCATGCTGAAATGAGAAATATGAATGACGACCTAAATGATTTGAATAAAAGTTGGTACTGGCCTCCTCTGACCAGCAGAGATTGATTAATAGCTTGCTTTCCAGACCAGCTGTCCATGTGACGATAGGAAGACATGAAACGAAAGATGTGATAAATTAGGGTACAACTGAGTGAGACCTTATTACCATGTTTCTGCATGATTGTAGTGAGTCATTCACTTAAAAATTCAGCTGCCCATCATTGCAGTACCAGGAATAGAGACATTGCATCTCCGCAAAGACAGAGGTTGCGGGAGAACTAGTCGTAGATTTCACAGCACTCTGCTATTAGAAATGGATCTGTAGAATCATAGAATGGTTTGGGTTAGAAGGGACCTTAAAGATCATCTAGTTACAACTCCCATGCAACAGGCAGAGATGCCTTTCACTAGAACAGGTTGTTCAAAGCCCCATCCAACCTGGCCCTGAACATTTCCAGGGATGGGGCAGTCACAACTCCTCTGGGCAATCTGTTCCAGTGTCTCACAACCCTCATTGTGAAAATGTCCTCCTTACGTCCAAGATAAACCTATCCTCTTTCAGTTTAAAACCATTGCCCCTTGTTCTGTCACAATAGGCCTTGGTAAGAAGTCTCTCTATCTTTCTTATTATTCCCCTTTCCTGATATTGAAAGTTTGGAATAAGTTCTCCCCAGAGCCTTCTCCAGGCTGACAACCTCAGCTCTCTCAACCTTTCTTCACAGGAGGGGTGTTCTAGCCCTCTGACCATCTGGACTTGCTCCAACAAGTCAATATCTTTCCTGTACTGGGGACCCCCGAATTGGATGCAGTACTCCAGGCTGTGTCTCATTAGAGTGGAGCAGAGAGGGAGACTGACCTCACTCAGCTTGCTTTCCAGGTTCTTCATTCATGTTCCCCTTTACCTGTGCCTCTGCACAGAGACTCAATATACTATAGCTGGATGAGTTGTCACAGTGCAGCCTTTTTAGACAGATATGTTCTACCTAAAGGCCCATCCCCTGCAGTTCAGGTTTTTTTCAATGATGTAAGTTTTGCCCAGGTGTAGTGCAGTAATTGAAACATTTAACATCATGTTTTCTTCAACTTTAATTGGTTCCTCGAGTCTTTAGTGTGCTTTTGGTGCACAAACATGACTGGAGGATCACAGGTCACCAGCATTAGTTCTTTCTTGGCACAGCTATGTCATTGATGTACACCAGGCTTGATGTTTACTTACCGTACTATTCCTGGTAAGAGATATTTTTCTCTGTCCTATGAGGTTATGGCTGTGCTGCTAGCTGCAGGTGTGTGCTGTGCTTTCAAGTGTTATTTATTCCCCTACTGTGACCAGTCATTGATGTCATTGTTGGCTGCTCCACCTCACTGGGTTATCATTGTCTGTTATGTTCTGTTCTCTTTCAAGATTGAGGTCAGGCAGGCAACAAGAATTCAGAACAGCAAAAATCAATTTGAAATTGATTTGGTAATGCTTTTAGTGCCATTCATTTTGATTTGTGCTCAGGACCATTATTGGCCTATTGCCCCAGCAAAGTGTCAACCACTGAAAGAATTAAACTGAAGCCCTTTTGAGTCCTCTGCATGCTACATGTTGGTGCAAGATTATGATGCTTAAGAGCTACAATAAAAACAAACCAAACAAAACCAGTAAAAATGGTCCAAGTTCTGTGCAAGTTAGTCACTAGGGCCACTAGCAAATGCTGAAACTCATAACAGGCAATTCATTCCTTGCACTAATGTTGCTTCACAGAAACAGAAGTATATAGGACATTTATTTAACTCTAATATACCTAAAATGCAAATTATAGTGCATTTATGGAACTCTCTAATATACCTAAAATGCAAATTAGGAGAGGAAGATAATATCAGCCTATCTCCCAAAGATAGCTTTTGGCACTGACCAGTCTATACATTCAGAGATGTGAATACAACTCCTGACATGGCTACTCAGACTACACAGGAGATAATGTCAAAGTCTTCAGCTGCCTAAAGTTAGCCACCCTGTATGATTTTTGATACTCAAGGCTACTCTTGCATGACCCCAGCTAACTCCACAATGACACAGGGATACCTGCCTAGCTGCTGCCATCATAAATATGTCCTTGATGTCCTAGGTTATGTCAAATGGCACTAGGCATCTAAATTGAATTTGTAATTTCTCTGTAGTTCCTGTTATATTAAAATAATAATTTACTTCCACCCAACAGATTTTTAATCTTTTCTATTTAAGAGTCTTCAGAGTGGAAATAATATTCTTTTGACTGAAGAATCTGAAATAAATATAATGGTTACAGAATTCACTCAATATTTTGAGATTATTTAATAGAGATTTTTTATTACGGTATTTCTTATTGAAAAATGCCATATGCTCACTAGCTGCTAAAAAAAGTGAAAATGTTGCAGGTAGTGGAGAAGTCGGAGTCTACCTGGCACAAAGTTAGTGTGATTTAGGGTTTTATTTTACAACACTGAGTAGAGACTAAATGGTTCAATGCCTACACCCTTGCACTTAAGCACTTCATCCTAGTTTTAAGGCACATCCAGGGACCGAAAGAGATAAATTCATGAGCATCAGTAAGTATTGAATTAATTTTAATTGAATCTTTCTGTCGAAATGAGCAGTAAAGGAATTATTAGTGCATCAACATTGTTGATTAATTGATAATTAAATATAATTTGCAGATATAAAAGGGATTTATGTGTTGACCCTTATATGTTAGGCTACAGATAACCCTTACACTGTACCTGTGCTTCCCCTATTTGAAGTCTGTATACCATGTGCAACTAAAGCCTGTCTCTGACAAGGCCATGCTCTGAAGACTCCAAGACGTGCAGCCATGCCAGCATCCCTTGGAAGCTTGTTCCAGTCTTCATCACCTTTGAAATGCTGTTTCATTTCTCAAATGAATTAGTCAAAATCAGCTTTTCTCTATGGTTCTTGCTCTGTCTTTCGCTCATATAGTTTGATAATCCCCATTCTACTACCTTGAAAGAAGCTGTTTCAGATTCCGCTAAAACATTTCTTAGCCTTTTTTTCCCCCTTTTTTTTTATTTCTTTCCTTTTTTTTTTTCTGTTTTCAATAGGCTAAGCAGATACAGATCTTTGAATTCATTTCAACAAGCCACTTTTTCTGCCCTTTGCATACTTTCCTTGGAACTTCTTGGGACTCTTCCAAGTTTTTAAAAATCTCTTCAAACATGGAATCAGAATGAGAACTTTAATGTCCATCCCATTAATGCTCTAAGTTTTCCTAACTCATTTCTGTCCCTACTTGGTTCTTTCCTGTTATATGCATATGAGGATGACATTAGCCCTTTTCATTGCAGTGTTTCACTTGAAGGTTATCTTGAACTACCTGTCTGATGTGTTGCTCAAACTGGAGCCACAGTCTTTGTTATTTTTGACTTGGACAGTACTAAGGGACCTATTGTGTAAATGCAATAGGCAATTAGTGTTTTGCTTCACATTTAAGTGTTTCTTTCTAACTGCAGTTGTCACAACTCTTCAAGTCATGGAATTCTACTGATATTCAATAAAAATCAAAATCAGTGATCCAGTAATGCTTTTATCAATTCTTTTAGCATAGGGCAGGTTAGTGAAGCCTCCTCACTTAGAAATATTTCCCCCAGATAGATGTTTTTTAATATTCTCTTCTGTTAATAATACAATGAAAATTGCTTTATCATAATCCTGTAATAAAAAAATAGAAAATCCAGTTTCTACTGAAATACAGAGAAAAATATTTGTTTCATTTACTGCATTGTTCTAAAGCAGAGATCCTGCATTATTCTGAGATTTTTCATATTCCTTGTACACTTTTAAAACTTTTTCATCTATTTGTGTTATTAATTATTTTGAGGAACTCGTTCTCCCTAGGTGCTAAGTTTTGTTCGGGGTTGTCTTGATTTTGCCCTTTGTGAGCATCATCCATTTATAGTCAGTCTTCAAATAAGAGCCACCTTTCTCTGCAATGGTTATTTTACTCTTTTTCCTCAGGCTGACATTCCCATGTAGTGGTAGCTTTTGTATTAGAAAATTTTTATGCAGATAGTTTGAGAACTCTGACAACAGTTATGTGAGTAGTCCTAAACTGAAGTTTCCCACAACCACACAGCTTTATTTCCAGGTGTGACAATAAATAATTCATCGAAGGGTCCAGTTTGATTTGGGCTGATTGGAGTTACAATGGACCTCTGCTAGTAATGTGTCGTAGCCTTCTTAGTTGCCTCATTTATATTTCACATTTAAATCTTTTGGTTATTGGATTTACTGGTAGTTTTAAATAAAGTGGCAGTGTCTTTAACAACCATTTTCTCTTACCTGCCTCTTCCTCATCACAATCTTTCTTCTTGATTGGAATTAATGTTTAAAGCATTCTGTTATATATTTAAAAGTTCATTAACTCGTCTTTAATGCAGGTTTTAATGAATGAAGATCTATAGTCTCAGAGCCATTGCAATATAGAATTTGCTTGTGATTTTAAGTGTTTTGAGTTAAATATGAATTGATGATAGACCAACACTTTCCAGTAAATCTGTTTCATCCGAATGGATAAAATATGATTTTATCGTGTTAGCAAATTCAGTAGGACTGGACTTCTTCAGTTAGAGATTTTTCTTTTCCCCTTTCCTGTATGATTTCTGTGTTCTTGAATTTTATTCTCCTCTGTGGAGGGTTTTATGTTCAGATCAAAAGGACCTATGGGCAACAGAAGCAAGCTGTTGTAAGTTTGGAAATCTGGGATTTATTGGAATGAATCTGGGACACTTTGAATGTAATTTGAATATTACATTTGGCTGAAAAGCACTTCTTTTTGGTCAGCTTGTTTGGACATATTCAGACAAATGCAAAAAGCCTTTGCAAGGAGGATATGCACAACTAAATTGTGTGAAGCAGTTTTTCATAGCCTAGCACATACTGAAGATAATAAGGAGTTAACAAGCACTAGGCTATGCACTTCCATCCTCACCACCCTGATGGATGAGGCATCTGAAGAGCTGCAGCTGCCCAAGCTGGTGTCAGCTAGGAGTAAATATTATTTTGGAGAAGTTAAGACAAAAGAATCCATTATGTTTTGAGGATTTATATGTCATCAAGGAGAAAAATGCCCGTTTCAGAAAAATGTGTATCAAATTTTATGTGGAAAACTATAAATTCTGTTTGCTGCAAATTTATAGATTATTAATTACTTTTTTTTTATTTGACTTACATAAAGGTTTTACAGACATGATCAGTCTATGTATTCTGTAAATCATAATGACCATTCAAGAAAAATGATACAAAATTATTTTCTCAGTAGAATCAGCATGGATTTCTTACTATTCACTGCTAAAATGAGTACAAGTATTTGTATCTCCACAAATAATTTTCCAACGCCAATATCCAGTTGTGTATTTTGCTCTTCAGTGGTTGAGCTATTCTCAAATCAATCTATATGTTACAAATTATAATAAAGAAGGCAGATAAAAATGCTTTATCAGAAGCATAGCTATAGTAAGTTAATGTAGACAGTTGGATGTCATCTACCTGGAAAGAGCATATGGGAATGTCAATATGCTTATTTTTTATCTCTTGTGTTTTTGTTTGTGGTATAGCTGTTCTTGTTTCCCACTCTAACAAAGAAATTAAAGTTGCATTAAGCTTCTATTTTTACTAGTTATAAAGTTTTAATATTTTATATATCTGAAATGCATATATGTAAATTTGTAATTGCTGAATCAATACTGCCATATTAAAAATGTATCATAGTTACTGTGCATTTCAAGTTGTATCGATAATGACATCAAAAACCCCTGAGATCAATACACAGTCTGGAGTACAAAAATTATTCTGAACATTTAGATCACTGTATATGACAACTCCAAGACTTTTTGGGTGCCCAGTAATTAAGGAATTATACTTACAGCAAACTATAAAGTTCATGTCTCCTTTGGGCTTCAGTCAGTGCTGCCTTCCCATTTACAATATCTAGTTGCACTGTTGTCTCATGAGAAGTCCACAAATCAGTAAAGCAAACTTGCTGGTTTGCCTCTCTGCTTCTTAAAGTTCTGTGCTTTGCCAGGTACCCTTACTGCTTGTTCCCTTCTTCCCTCCCAGATCATCTCAGTCCCTTTGTTTCCGCTCCCCTGCCTTACATAGCAGGTAGAATAAGATAAAAGTCATTGGTATGTACAGTTTGCTTTTTTTAAGCCCAGTAAGCAGAAAAGCCAAGGAATGATCTCCTCTACTGCAGAAATATTATTGAAGGTTGAAAAGTGAAATTCTATCTGGGAGATATTTCTTAATTTTTTTCCCTATTTTCCATTTTTGTATCCTTGTCTGCATTCGTTGTCACCTTTCCCTTCTTTCTGGCCAGATTGTTTTTCAACATATTTTCTGGTTTCATGAATCTTTGTACACCTTTTTTTTTTTTCTTTTGACCATTGATTATCATTTCTAGCTTCTCTCTTTGACTGAGCTTTTAGTGTTTCTTTGGTCTTTTTCTCAATTGTCATTCCCTACCTTTCTTTCGCTGACGTTTCAGAGTGTATTCCTCTCCACAGACTTCCATTTCATGGGTATTTGGGTGTTTTTTTATTTCTCATTTCTTTCTGTCCTTTCATGTCTCCCTATTTCCCCCCTTATTATTAATAATCTTCTGATATCTATGTTATTGCTACTGCATTCTTCTTCTGCCTGCCTCTTTTCCCTCCCGTTCAGACTTCTTGTCTTGGTCTGGGTATCGACGTCTGTGTGTTCATGTAGAGAGCTGGGCTAGCTGTCTGGAGAGGAGATGCAGAAGAGCAACAGGATGTTGTTAGGATGATAAGAATGCTGCAGGTTGCCAGTTGAGTTTACATACAACCAATTTTAGCAATTGCATGAGACCCTGGGGGAATTATCTTAATTCTTTACTATATGAGTTAATTTGTAGCAATTGCAGACTATGTTGAGCCCAGGCATGCACATCAGCCACTCTATCTGCTGCAGCAGGTAACCAGCAGTAATCGGCTGCTGGAGGAGATACCAACTTCTAATTCCCCTGCCTGCTCTCCTGTGTGCTGTGCTGCTCTCAGCCCTGTACTGGGGTCTACTTCTTCTAGTAACAGTATGGGATATGCAGGTGAGACTAGCACCAGGCTGCAGGGTTAAAGACCTGGGAAGAAAGAGGTTGTATCTGTCCTCAGTACATTGGGTATTAAGAAACATAGCATAAAACTGAGCTGATGTTGAGCTTCATGGATGAAGGGAGCCATGCCTTTGCTTTTCTCAATGTGAATAAGGCACTGTGTTTGACTCAAGAATGAGAACTGAGGAAGACCACCCTGCAAGGAAGCTGTGCTGTCCAACTATCTGTCTATCCCATAGGATGAATTTCACACTGCTTTCTCTTTGTTTTGCTCATAACTAACCTTGGTGTCATTACAGGCCATGGTATCTGCTCATGTGGCCGATGCATTTGCCAGGACGGGTGGTTTGGAAAGTTGTGCCAGCATTCAAGGAAGTGCAACATGACGGAGGAGGAGAGCAGAAGTCTCTGTGAGTCGCCAGATGGCATATTGTGCTCAGGGAAAGGTAAGAACTGGCAGCTGAGCCCCTCCATGTCAGTGCCCCTCCAGAGGAAAACCATCAGGTTTTGAAAGATTAATGTTCTTGGCTGTGGGTCATTGTTTAGTAACCCTTTCTTTCAAAGGCACCTATTACTAGAAGGATGTTATATTTAGCTCCTTAATGCACCTACAACCATTTTGTCAAGCACCCAACACAGCCATACATGTTTAGTAATGTTGCTGTCCTATGCAATTTGTTAAAAGCATATAATTTCCTGTATGTGTTTATCTGATGGTCTGTGTTGAACAGCTGTACATTATAAACTGTTAGTGTTCCATCCAGCTTAAGGGACAGAGGCATTGCTCACACTTCAGTGGGCAAGATGGCAAATATAGCATCTCAGGCAACGGTAAGTGGCGAAAAGTATGTAACAGCAACTTTTGGTATACTTGATCACCTCAGCAGAGCAGCAAAGGAAAGGCAGACATCTGCAGCAACAGAATCCCACAAGCTCTCTTATTTACTAAATTTTTATTCCGGTGGTTGCATTAGTTTGTTTTTTGGGGGGTGTTTTTTGGGGGATTTTTTTTTTCACCAGCTATGAAAAATTGCCCAGGGAGGAATGAAATTTAGAAAATGTTGATAATTATCTGAAACTGTTCTCTGAGGATTTTACCTTGCAGTCTTTCAGGCTAGAAAATTGCATTACTGGAAATAAGGCTTTTTAGCTCCCCCATAATGCAAACTGCCTATTTTTATAATATAATATGTCTGAAAGAGACAAAATTAGGGTGGTGGGCCTGGCTGGAGGCTAAATGCATTTACTCCAGACTGGATGTACCATTTCCCTTGTTCATATGTCCTTTGCATAGATGGGGAAGAAGCCCACTAGCTGGAAAAAAAACCCAGTTAGGAACCTTTTGCATCAGGCAGATTTACAGCTGTCTCTTTAATAACTCTTGTTTCAGTGCTAAGGAAATTTAAATGGGGCTTCCAGCCTGGCCTTCTTCTATCTGTATTATCATTTATCAGAATTCTCACCCACCACACCTTTTTATTTTGGCTTTCTTCTCCCCCAGTTGTTGCAATGTCAGAAAATTAGGAAGTTTCACTGTCTATTATTTCCACAGATGTGGCTATCTTTAATTTAGTATGTGTGTAAGAGGATTGCAGCTGGGTTGGAGCAATCCCAGGCACAGCTACAGATTGGGCAGAGAAGAGTTTCAGAGCAGCCCTGAGGAGAAGGACTTGGGGGTGTTGATCGATGAGAAGCTTAACATGAGCCAGCAGTGTGTGCTTGCAGCCCAGAAAGCCAATCGTATCCTGGGCTGCATCAAAAGGAGCGTGACCAGCAGGTCGAGAGAGGTGATCCTGCCCCTCTACTCTGCTCTTGTGAGACCTCACTTGGAGTATTGTGTGCAGTTCTGGTGCCCTCAACATAAAAAGAACATGGAACTGTTGGAACAACTCCAGAGGAGGGTCATGAAGATGATCAGGAGACTGGATCACCTCCTCTATGAAGACAGGCAGAGAAAGCTGGGGCTGTTCAGCCTGGAGAAGAGAAGGCTGCATGGAGACCTCATAGCAGCCTTCCAGTATCTGAAGG
>JASSUY010009209.1:0-17196 GCA_032466535.1 Forpus xanthops | reverse complement strand
GGCCCAAAATCAAAAACACAGTGCTGCACCAGCTACCAAGAAGAAGAAAAATGACTGCTACTGCTGAACCCATGACAACTATTATGGATATTTGTATGTGTATATATGACATTAATGTGGAGACATGGATGTGTGTATGTGTGTCTAGCTCTTCTCTATGGTGGTATTCTTCCTGAAGATTGAGAACTGTCTGAAAAGAATCCTTGTAGATACCACATCTGTTAAATTTGAACAGTAAAATCCAGTCAGTAGATATACCAAGGTCACTATACATATCAATTCATTTATAGACTTAACAAGTCTTTCTTACTTTACTAATACATTGTGAAAATCTGAACACTAAAGATTGTGAGGTGTTTGACACTACAATCACAGGAACTGGAGAGATTTTTACAGATGTATTTGTATAGTACAACAGAGCACTACATAGGCTTCTCAAACTAATGCTAGCTTAAGTCACTGTGGAGTAATGCATCACTAGGCAGGGTTACTTGTTTAGATTTCAAAAGCTCAGTTTTGGGTTTCATGCCATTCTAACTGTACTTCTGATTTGAGAGCTAGTAGTGGTAGTGTGACTTAGTGTTGTCCTTCCTCTCTTCTGCCACTTTACTTCGGAGACACAGCTGAGCCCCTGCCTACTAGCCTTGCAATACATACTACATTTCTTTTACTTTCTGACACTTCCATGCCAGCTTGGCTCATAAATTTCCCTAAAACTAGCTAAGGGAGGCAAGGGGTACAGGAAGAGATAACATTAGACCAGACAGTGCAAGGAATAGACAAGCTTTCAGTTGTGCTATCAGTATACTAAGATCCAAATCCTTAATACTCATGAGTTACCAACTTCCAAAAGAATAAGGTAAATCTAGAAATATATGAAAGCAAAATTTCATAAAATGCTTTGGGTTTTAGTCTTTTGTGTATAATCTGGACATGGATCTATTGGAGCAAGTCCAGAGGAGGCCACAAAAATAATCAGAGACCTGGAGCAACTCTCCTATGGAGAGCAACCTTTCAGCACTTAATCAGGGCTCATAAGAAAGATAGAAAAAGAGTTCTTACCAGGGCTTGTAGTAACAGAAGAAGTAGCAAGGGTCTTAAACTGAAAGAGGGGAGATTTAGATTGTACATAAGAAAGGGTTTTGTTTGGTTGGGTTTTTTTTCAATGAAGATGATGAGACACTGGCACAGGTTGCCCAGAGAAGCTGTGGCTGCCCCCATCCTTGGGCAGTGTTCAAGGCCAGGTTAGAAGGGGCTTGGAGCAACCTGATGTAGTGAAAGGTGTCCCTGCTTGTGGCAGAGATGTTGGAAGAGATGATCTTTAAGGTCCTTTCCAACCCAAACTATTCTATTTTTCTATGAAATCATTTGAGATTTTTCTGATAATGACACTATACTGCTATTGCAGATATACTTAAAGAATGCAGTGCAGTATTCTGCAGAGTAGTAGTTCTGAATTAGCTAGCTTTGGTGTGCAGTGTAGGCTTCATAGAAAAGGTGACAGGACAAAAAAGGAATGCAGTATCCTGGCTAGTCAACTTCCAGAGCTAATCTCTATCTTCCCTTCTTTATACTTCAGTGGATGGGTCTCTTTAAGCCCTAGTTGCAGAGCACATGTTGCTTGCACTTTTAGTATTACGACTTGTATGCCGTGAGGACTAACCCAACTGAGAAGCAGGGTTTAGTAACACAGAGAGCACTGTGCTAATGTGACTTTACTTTACTGCTTCTGAAGCTGAAGGTGACTGTATCTTGACACAGATATTAAATTGTGCTTGTAGACATACCCTGTATCTAGTAAAGTAATGAACTTCTACATTTTTTTCTTATTATTTCTGGTGGAATTGCTACTGGAGGGAGCAATACAGTCTGCAGCTATAGCTGTTATGGTTTCTTTTATGTCATAAGTTTTACAAAGCAAGTGATGAATTTACAATAATAATATTTTGGATGCATGTTGTTGAGAAACTAATTTGTTTTATTGTGTTATAGAGGCTGTTATCCATTCTTTTCCATTTATCAACAGTGTTTTTTTTTCTGGAGGCAATTCTCTTGGTTTACTCAAAGTGCTTCATGATTATATATAGTAGCTAGGTCTTTCTTTAGCATAGAACATTGTTTTGTGTTTGCTTGTTAAAAATACTAACATCCATTTGTTGTGGAAAAGATAACTATATAATGATGGCTTTATCTTCCTGCACAGAGTACAGATTTATGTAACAAACAACATGGAAATTTCACATCTTCCATTCACAAACCGGAACATGAGAATGTAAGATTACAAAACAGTCTTGTTAAACTTCAAAATGACACAGAAACATCACTACTGTGTCGCATGGGTACATATGGAGAAAAAGAGCACAGCTATCAAACCCACTCAAAGATGAAAGAAGAGAGGTAATGCTTAGATTGTACATATACATGAATCTTCCTATAAGTTTTTTGGAAGCATCTAACTGGGCTGAACTGTTAAGCTTTTCTCCTGTTTCTGCTCATTCAGAACTCCCAGCAACATAAATATCAGACCTAATTAGTATAATTGTAAGAATTCCCTACATTTTTCTAGGTGGCTGACTGAACTTGGCAATAAATGAAGTTCTAGACATGTTTGATCATTTTTTAATTTCTCACATGAAATGACTTTATAAACTTTTTATGTGCCAGATAAGTTATTCTTAGTTCCAGGTTTTGCAAAACAGAACAGGATGTGTTCTTACTGCCAAATAAAAAAAAGACAAGGAAAGAATATAAAAACCAACATGAGAGGTAAACTGCTCTACAGGAGGTTATCCTAATAAGAAATTTGAACTACAACCCCTGCTGAAAAGCTCTCTGTCCCACCAGTTTAATTTTTTGGAAGTTTCATTAAATTATTTTAATGCCTTGTCTAGTTTTGGTGTTCTTGGGTGACCTGATTTTCAAATGAAACATAATTTCAGGTGCCCTGAATAAATAATTACTACAATAAACTCCTTGTTAGGGAAAAATAATGAGACAAGAGTACTCAGACTATAGAAAACATTGTAGTGATGGCTTCCTTCTCATTTCCCTGTATTCAGTGAAGCACTGAATTACCTTCAAACATGTTATAATCATGGCATTGCTGTAATAAAAAGAAAATTAAACCCCATGCTAATCAATATTTCACAGTACATAAGAGTAAAAATTAGTAGGAAGCTAAATATTTTGATCATTTGTAAAAAGAACTGACATGGTAGCACTAACATGGATCCGTTGAAGGCAAAATTGCACAGGTTATTTCAAGCTCATATATTCAGTCACAGGCAAAATTTGAAGTCATTTTCTTGCTGCAAAATAGAAAGGCATCTCATTATATATAGCTACATGCTTGCATAAAACTTCCTTTGGAATATTTTGTTAAATACATAGTTTAGTGTTGTAGGTAGTATTCAGGTGTATACAAATACATACATATATTGTATGCATGCATGTACATGTATATGCATATATAAAATACTCATATATATATATGCAAATGGCAGGTATGGTTGTTTTCCTAAGTTTCAAATGACAGAATCATAGAATCATCTAGGTTTGAAAAGGCCTTTAAGATCACCAAATCCAACCGTTACCCCAGGACTGCCAAGTCCACCACTAAATCATGTCACAGAGGGCCTTATTTGTACGTTTTTGAACACACTCGGGGATGGTGATTCTGCCACCTCCCTGGGAAGCCTGATGTTGAAGGTTTTGCTGAAACAAATACTTACAGAGTATTCTGCACCTGTATGTCTCATAATTTCAACAAAATTGGTCAGTACATTTTTTGCTTATGCTTCCACTCTCTTTAATAGAAAGTCAGATTTTCTCAGGAATTAAACTTGTTGTACATGAGGAACTGTGAAATTTCATTCATGAGAATGTAAGTGTATGACACAATAGAACTATGCAGGTAATTTGCAGGATTCTGATTACTTAGCTATTGAAGACCAACATTAAACCAAAACTGGGAGAGAGAAACCTGGGAGAGAGAACCTTTCTAACAACAGAAACCTCAACCACATAACTGAACACAAATTATGGTTCTAATGAATTTGGTGAACCAGATCTACTGAGCCTGGTCTTCAGGATCTGAAACGTGATTGATTTGCTCAATGAAAAGTTATATATAAATGCATACACAAATTCCACATGTAGTGTACACACACGTCAGCCAGCCAGCCTCTTTAAGACTGAGCCCTCTCTGTACTGTCAGTTCTCTGTTCCCAAACAGGAAGTACCTCAAGATTTTCTCAGAAAATGAAAATTCAATTTTCAACAATCAAATGCATGCAGATAATTCAGGCAATTTCTGTTGGTTCAGTTAAACTGTAGGGTATACTTTATTTTATTGTGAGCATAAAGCATGTTATTTCTGTTTTAATTTGCAGTTCTGTTTCCATGGTAATTATGGCACTGAAGAAAGGACAAAACCACTGTTTTTTATAGGGTAAAAGAAGTAGAAAACATGGAGCTTGTGCAAGGAGGGTGTTTGTGTTTTATAGAGGCATTTTCAGAAGCTTTCCTTTTCATTTTTCCAATTTGCATTCAGAAACCTAGAAAGGTTTGCACAACTACAAAAAGTAAAGTCTTCAACCAGCTATGTTCTGTAATGTTTTTCAGTCATGTCTCCCAACCAGTACCAGAATCTAAGGCATGGGCACTGGCATTTTCTAGATAGGAGACCTCTAGAGAAAACACAGGAAATTGCAGGATGTTCTGTTGGCAGTTTAGAAAGCCATGATTTCTGCTTAATTCAGTATGAAGGGAATTTCTAAATGTTAGAATAAGATACGCAGGAGTGGCATCTATTACCTAAAAAAGCCCGTAGTCACATTCTGCCTACAACCACTTTAAGTAACTACTGCTCTCATGTAGGGTAGTTGACTTACTTCTAATTGCCATTCACAGAAGCTTTCCCCACCCTTAATATTCTAACCCTTTATTTAGACCTCAGCCACATACAGTCGATTTGAAGTTTGGCATGGTTGAAGAGGGCTTTCTCTGATGAAGCTGATTTATTTAGCCTTTTTGTTCCAAAATTAAAAAATGTGGGTTCCCAATGAAAGGCTACTTATTCACCACAAAAATACACAAAAAAACAGGTAATTGGTCAAGCCAAAGGGCTCTTTCATCGAGTGGCAACAGTGAGGGGTAAAGGCTCAGACTGAATACCTACTAAGGTAGCTGGGGATCACTTAAAGGATCTGTCTTGACAGTGAACTATGTGTCTCAAGGAGATTTTCACTATCTTCTGGAGTTCACAGACTCTTAGTCATGCTCACCACTGGATCAGGTGCTGCAGTAGATAAACTGGCAGCAGTGAAAGCAGTCTCTTAGGAAAATACTTTTTAACCATTTTTACAAACCAAGCCAGCAGTTATACTTGCAAGGTAAAGGCAACAAATTCTGAAGACATTCTGGTCACTAAAGATCTCATTTTCTTTCTCAAGACCAGGTATGACAACTAGCACAAGCTGTGTAAGGAATTTGTTTTGCACCACTGAAGTCATTGATCACATAAAGACCAGGCTGATTTTATATATGAGTCTGGAAAAATCGATCCTGTATATATAAATTCCCTTTGTGAAGTCCCTTCATGAGGACATTGTTCTTTCGCTTCTTGTCCCATATGTCACCATGTCCACAGTGATATTATTTTTGTGAAGTATGTGGATATGTTCAATACTCTCTGACAACAAACCCACTGAATGCATAAGTTTTTCAACTGCAGTTATCATGTATTTCCATTGCCAGTATTAACAAATGGACAGTTTTGAAAAATAGCAGATATTTACCTACCTTTACATTTGCATTCAAACACGAACTCTGTTCTTACATATTATTTTGCACTAAACTGGCAGATATTTAAACCCCAACTGTGAAGTCTGTTTGAAGTGAAGGCATAGTATCCATATCAAAGCACCTAAATGTAGGTGTCATGTTTTTCCAAGATAGCAAGCAGCCCCAGCAATGCTATGGATTACAGTAGGAAATGAAGTTCTTGTAAAAAGTCAGTCCTTTTTTGGGAGGTATCTGATTTTGCTATCTAAAAGCCACCATAACTGCACCTGAGTCTGAAAACTCTGGTCTTAGGGAAGCAAGCTATAGCATATCAGTAATAACTGTTATTAAATACGCAGAGAAGCAGTTATGAGGGAAAATAAAAAAGAACACAGATCACAGACTTTACTGTGGGTTTACCAAGAAAATTACTTCCAAAAAGGTCAGAACACAAGATGAAAAAAACATTTGTGATTTTATTATTCATACCATCTATCTTCTGTGCCCTTCATCCAAACAATAGACGGAATTGACTTTGAAATAGAGGGCAGGGAAGAAAAAAAGCATTCTGTGGCCAAAGAGCAGAGCATATTTATTTAAGGAAAAGAATGAATGAAAGGAGGAAACTCTGCCCCCATAAAAATAAACATTTTAACTGAGTAGAAAACTGGAAAGCTGGGTGAGTGCTCTCAGAGAGGTTTATTTTAGAATGTATAATAATAATACAATAATAATATTACAGAATCATGCTTATAATTTGCTTTCCTGTAGCATTCAGAGTATCTTAATCACTACCTCTTTTATAGCCAGAGAAAAATACGTTCTTCATTAGTTCTCTGAGTCGTTCTGCACAGTCTGTTGACAGAGTGCTCAGTTTCATGTTTGAGGCTGTCAGAGTTTAACCTGGTGGGCAGCTGAACACCACACAGCCACTCCTAACTCTCCTTCCCTTTCTGCAGTGGGATGGGGAGAGAACTGGGAAAGAAAAAGTAAAATTTGTGGGTGAAGATAGAATTTAATGGTACAGAAAAGGAAGGGATGATGACAATTATAATGATAGTGATGATAATAACAGCAATAACAACAACAATAATAATAATAGACTCAGAATATACAAAACAGGTGATGCACAGTGCAGTTGTTCACCAACCACCAACCAGCCAGTTCCCAGGCAGTGACCTCCAGCCAGCTTTCCCCCTAGTTTGTAGACTGAGGATGACACCATATGGTCTGGAATATCCATTGGGTCAGCCGGGATCAGCATCCCCAGCCCACTTGCTGATGGGGTGGTGTGAGGAGCAGAAAAGGCCTTGGCTCTTTATAAGTGCTGCTCAGCAGTAACTAAAACATCCCTTTGTTATCAGCACTGCTTGCAGCACAAATCTAAAACATTCCCATACCAGCTATGGTGAAGAAAATTAAGTCTACCCCAGCCAAAACCAGCACAAGGGATTAAGTATAAGCAAGGTTCATTAAGACTGCACAGCCACTCTCTCCCAACACCAAATATTAAAATTAAGATTAGAAAATGATGGTGTGATCTTTCTGCAGGAAATAATGTCCTTTCCCTGCGCTTGGCAAATTCTTCTTCGTTATTAAAAGAAAAAAGAGTTGTTTTCCTTGGATCTGAACAGCACTGCATACTCTTGAATATTTATAATAATTATACTTTAGTGTCAGAGAAGTTGTCTTTAAAAGCTTTTATAACTGCATTTCAAATTAGTGAAGTGTTTTAGGATATTGCAATGATGGGATCTTTTCAAACAGCTCTCATGTTTAAGTACAGTCGTTACCTCCCAAGACTACAATTCCAATTTTATTATAAGCACAGGCCTCAGTACAATGGAAATTTTTACCTCAGTCAGAAATATTGTAACAGAAATGTATAATTTTTTCTTGCATGTTTTGCTATATAATCATAGGATCATAGGATAGTTAGAGTTGGACTGGACCTTAAGATCATCTAGTTCTGACCCCTCTGCCGTAGGCAGGGACACCTCTGCCCTTACACCTCTGACACTAAACCGTGTCACCCAAGATTCTGTCCAGCCTGGCCTGGAGCACTGCCAGGAATGGAGCATTCACAACTTCCTTGGGCAACCCATTCCAGCACCTCTTCACCCTCACAGTAAAGAAGTTCTTCCTTAGGTCTAATCTAAACTTCCCTGTGTAAGTTTGAACTGATTACCCCTTGTCCTATCACTACAGCCCCTGATGAAGAGTCCCTCTCCAGCATCCCTGTAGGCCGCCTTCAGATACTGGAAGGCTGCTATGAGGTCTCCACACAGATTCTCTTCTCCAGGCTGAAGTAAATATATAGTAATAAATACAATTAAAGATGCAACTGAAAATTAGTCTAATTGAGCAGACATGGGCAAACTAGTCTTGTCAGTATGGTTTCAGAAATGTTCCGTTAACTATCAGGAAAAGAAGATATTTTGAATGGGTAGAAAACAGCTTTATTTGTTCTGTATATTATTAAATCTGTGGCAAAATTAGTATTGCAGTAAAAATGCAGGATTAAAGATACCTATACTATTTTGGTATTCAACAAAGTCCTAGCTATTTGAACACAGTTGTTTAAAATTATTCAACCACTAATAACAGCTTTTGATTCTCATCTCACTTTCATATTTCTTTCCTCTATTTGTGTGGCTAAATTCACTGAGGTTGCGATCAGACTGTAAGTTATGAGGACATGGCTGAAGACTGCTTACTTAGCTTCTTCCATTGAAAAGCTAACAGGATGATATCCTTTGGCAAAGGATGGCTAGCAAATGCTTACAGAATATTGGTATTTTCAATACCTGAAGCAGGTTTGTGGATTAGCTCTTGTCCTGCCACAACTGCATGGCAAGGTTATTCAACTTCAGCTCCAGTGAATAGGTTTGAATTCGTGTGATTTAAGTCATAGCTAAGGTAGACACAGAATGCACACTCAGATGTTTACAGCAACTTAGTTGGAAAGTTGCAAAATTGCTGCAGCTTGGTTGGTTTTGATTTGCATGAAGCAGTTTGCACAGGTCAGTAACCAAAATTGTGCAAACAAAAGTAAAACCATGACTGGCTTTGCTGTGATAGTGCAGAGTTACAGTTGGTTTTCATACTGTAATTTGGTTTTCTCTTTTAGAACTTCCCAAAAGAAACATGCATGGGAAATGGAATGTCAACAGACTGTTGCATTCACAGGGTACCACAGAAGCAGTAGTCCTGCTCTATATGGTCAAGGCAGTATCACTGGTTCAAAAAGTGATACGCATCCTTCCGGCTTCAGTGGGATGTTTCCTGAAGAGGGCAGAAGATGCAGTTTACTGAGCCCTGCTTACAGTGCAGAAGAAATCAAATTATCAGTAAGTAACTATTTTCCTGTAACACAAATCCATCTGTGGACCAACTGCAGCCCTGGAGGAGGCAAAAACTAGATCACCTCTGTTGTCATTATTATTTATGCAGTGCCAGCCCAGCAAAAATGGAAATACCTTAACACAAAAGCAGTTTTTCTGGAAATTAAACATCCCCTGCTGAGCCATACCTTTGTTCTAATAACAATGGTGATAATTATCTGCCATTATGTGACTGTGAGAAAGATTTCTACAATTTAGCTTATTGTCTTCTATATTGGGGCACTCCTTCATAGTGACTTTTGTAAGGGCACTCTGCTCTAAGTGTATTTCCATAATGCCTGCAAACTTACTGTCTTAAGTGCGGTTTGACAAATCAAGTTTCTCCAGCATTCCACTGATGGATGAAATTAGAGGAATTGCAGCAACTATTTTCTATGTGTTAGCTGTTGTATTTGAAAAGGAACAGAAATGATAACTGCTGCAATCTCTATTTTTTTTTAAATGAAAGAGTAATAGTGCAGCATTCTGCCTTTCAGTCTTCAAAGGCTGAAGGTTACCAAGTTCCATGACAAGTGGGATAAATCTCCGTTTACCTGGGGCAACTTCTCAGGAAAAACTTTCCATAATTCTTTGACTTTAGATCTATCTTCAAATTTGAGCTTTATCCTCTTCCTTAGTATCTTATACTGATCCTGAGGCCTCCACTAAAGGCCACTATGGTTTTCCGCTTGAAAATTTAGCACTTATTTTCCAGACCTCAAACCATACAACCACACCATCATTAAATAATGGAACTAACAGATTAGTAGGAGGAGACTGTAGCCATCTCTGTCCAGCTGTGATATGTACATCTTTGTACCCAGTAGATCCTGAACTGTAGGTGTGTGGCTGAGCCTTAAGGCTTGAGAGTTTTTCTCTTTAAATTATTAATCATGAGAATAATTGTTTGGACTTTTTCAGTAGAATTTGATAAATACCAGAACTCCTCTCTTCTGTCAGAAGTGTCAGACAGAGACTTCAGACCACAGACCCCAGAGCTTCTATTTCCAGCCAGCCCAGGGAAAACGTCCATTCTGATACACTTTCGCAATCTGCAGGGAAACTATTTCCCATCTGGCACTCAGGACAGGGTTGATGCCAGGACTAGATTTAAAGGGAAACACTTTCCAGCTCCTGTGTGGGCAAAGTACAAAATGAAATTATTAAGCAAGTTACATTTCTCGTACTGAGTCTAAGTCCAAATCAGTGACAGTGAATCGGTGCAAGCTCAGAAGATCTCCAGAATGAAATCATTACTCAGACTGTCATTGGATACCACAGGATTAGTGCAGAGAATACTCAAGTCTATTACTCTGGAGTTCTGTGTTCAAATGCAAAACCATTGCATCCAGGAGAAAGAGTAAAAAAACATACAATATGTTGTAAACAGAGTTCTCTGAAGGAATTTTCAGGAGTGATGTTTCACCTAAGTGAAATCTCCAGTATGTTCAAAATATCTCACGATTATAAGGGACCATTTTTCTGGAGAATATTTGTAGCACCAACTGAAAGCATCAGCATTGCAGGTGATGTCCTGATACCTACCAAAATTACTCTGCTGGTACCTAGGGAAGAGAGAAAATAGTCTTAGGGCTCTAAGCACAGACTCACATCTCTCCTCTCAGTAAAGAATCTTCAGACAACCTTTAGTAAATGTTCCACTGGAATCTCTGTCCTTTCGCATTCTTACTTAGAGGTTCCATATGTGAGAGAAAGTCACTCTTACCTTGAAGTAAACTAGAAAGCTGATCTGGGATTCAGTGGAAACTCACATAACCCCCACACTTCTTGGTTTAAGGCTTTCCAAATCTAGGGAAATACTTTTTCTCTGAATAGTACTTTTGGCTGTGCTTTCTCTGGAATTAACAACTTCAGAAAATGGTTGCCTGATCTATTCCCAGTTTCTGGGAAGATTATTCCATAGAACAGTCCAATGTCCTACTTCAGAAGACTAGATAGATAGATAGATAGATAGATTAGATAGATACCCAAAAAGACTATTTGTAGCTTCAGAATACTGCGTTTCTACACAATTTCTCAATTTCAGCAAGCAGTTGTGCACATTGTGCTTCTTAATCTAGAGCTTTAACTTTTAGTGACAAACACCTTCTCATGTTTCTCTTCATATGGTGGACAGACATTGTTCTTGCTTCCAAGGCTTGGATAGACAAAAAGGACTTAAGCTGTAGCAAGGAAAAATTAAATGGGACATTAGGAAACTTTGTAATATTAAGGATGGAAAACTGCTTAATAAATAGATTGCAACAGAAAGTTGTGGAAATTCTGCCACTGGACACTATTAGGACTGATTTTGACAGTCTTGATCCTACGCTGAGGCATGCTGTGATCTGTGCCCCCCACTCTTAGCTATTGTGATTAGCTGATGAGGTTACTAGGCCATCTGAAAGCCTTCCCGTGTTCCTTGGCAATTTCCTATGCATCTCAATTTTTATTTCCATATATGAGCAGAAGCATGTTGAAGACAGGCATCTGTATCTGCTGCCTAAGATGTATCGCAGTGTAGGGCTGCAGAAAACTACTCCCCAAAGCCCCCAGACGTAGTTACAGCAACACTAAAATTAGCCAGACCAATTTCTACTCTTGGTGTTACAAGAACTTTCCTGGAAAGCAGAAGGGCTAAACATCAGGAGACTTGGACACTCTGGGATTGACCAGTCATGATTTGACCACTAAATGTTGCAATATCCCAAATGTTAAAGCACTGTTGCTGCCCTGCTGAAGGTGCATCCAGGAATGCTGAAACAACTCATGGGGAAAGAAAGAGATTAAGCAAATTAATTAGGCAGTCTGTGAGACAGAATAGACCCAGCTTCCTGCAGTGCCTCTCCCCAGCAATCCAGAGTTAATTCATAGGCACTTTGGGTAGTTCTTGCTTAAGAAGAAGATATATTTAGCATATATTTCATACGTGGAAATACACATCTCTGTCAAGTGCAGTCCTTCATTCCCAGCAAATCATGAGGCAAAAAGGTGATTACTATTCTTGGTGCACAGCAAAGAAATGTGGGATCAGCTGAGACTATAGAAATGAAGATATAGAGTCCTTGTTGCCTAACTACCTGAAAAATTTAGGGTGAAAGCTTACCAATGAACCCATTTCTATTCAGCTCCAGTTAGAAAACCAAAAGACATAAAGAAGGGTTATCTGAGCAAACGAAATTCAAACCTAGGGACCATGAATCTCAGCTGAGACATAGATTAAAGTAGTTTCTTTAGTTTTAATTCCTCAGGCTTCAAAAGTAAAGACAATAAAGAACCCAGTGAAAGAACAGATCAGAAGCTTGGAAAGCAAAGTTTAATTGCTAACAAAAAAAGTTGCCTTTTAGACCTGTTTAGATACAACCTACTCTCAAAGTGCATAAAACCCAGCACATTAGGGACCTATATGAAATGGTAATCAGATGTCTGATCCTCAGGTAAGGGAACCATGTTCTGCTTATTCTGAGTGACAAACATTCTTCTCTGATCTCTGAGGAAATTCAGAAATGTCTCGTTTGGACTTTACAGTGTATCTGAAGAAATACATCAAAGTAAGTTCCAGTGCAAAGCTAGTGCAAAGGACACTAGCTTTTCAGGAAGATAGCTTGGTCATTGGGTCTAAGTGTTTCTAATGACAAGTCAAAAATTGTAAACAGTGTTATAATGAATCTCTGATAATCTCTCATAACTTGATGCCACATTTCTGAAGACTCACACTCATGTAAATTTGCTGTCCATATGGAAAAGCCCAATATAACTTTGTTTCTCTAGATGGCACCTATTCAATTCATATTCCAGATTCACATTTTCCCTGTTTCTTATGCGTCTCACTGGAAGTATTTTATTTGCACAGTGCTGAATCAGTGATTTCAGAGCTGGTATTCAGTAAATTAAACACATGGTAGTTCTCTACGTAAAGCCTCCAAATCCAATGTCCTCTTCATAATACAAAAGTCTTCTTCAGTACTTCATAGTAGTAGTACCACCTCTGTTGTTGAATTCAAATGTTGCAAGGATAGGTTTGTGATCTAGCCCATGAAAGAATCAATGTTCATGTAGCTATGGCATTCAGACTGTCAGCAACAGCTCTTCATGTGAAGACATTGATGATTTATGGCTGGGACATCATGCATGTGTCTGTAAGGAAAACCAGAAGGGGGTGATCTCCCTGCAGTTTCTCAAACACTAGAAGATTAACACTCATTCTAATCATTGCTAGTGCAGAGATCGATACGAGAGTGTTGTGACACAGAGTGATCCAATAGCTTTGGGTTCTTTATTTATACATGGCAGATTAAGTCACTTTTTCTTCCCTGTCCTGTTAAATATTTGGAGGGACTAAGGGAAGGAAGATTCTGCTTTATCTGTGAATTTCATTTTAGGAGCCCTATACATCAGAAACTCTGCCTCACTCTAGAATGATGGTACTTATTCAGAATTTATTTCCACCTATCACTTGCTCTGCTTTGAAAAGAAAAGGGCTTTCTTGTAGGGAATCTCTACATTTTATCTCAAGGTCTGGTGCAAAGAGTGTGGAGAGAATATTGCTTTAAAGCATTTATCTAGTTAGTATCTTTTGGCCTGCAAAACCTGCTAAAGGGCAATTTTAAACCATGCCGAAAGCAAAGGCCAAATCTGTCTCTAATTGCTGTGGAAATAGCAAACAGCCCATTCTGATGGACTGCAGCTTAGAATAAAAATGTACAGGTGCCACAGAATTGGCCTTTCCACAAAATATTTGAATATCTAAAGCATTTGAAGCCATTCCTATTTGATATGCTGACAGAGAAACTCTCCTTTTCAAATTCTAGGAGAAACAAACCTAGAGATTCTAGACTTATAACTCAGTTATTAAAACTATTTTACATATGGTTTCATTAAGATAATAAATGTCAAACACCTTTCTCAATATATGGTCATATAAAGACAGAAAATTATCTCTCTCAGTATTACAGCTCCTATACTAATTTTTTTTCTCAGTCAACTTAAAAATTCATGTCATAAAACTACTTCTCTATACAAACACTGAATTTATTTAAACGAGCATAATGTCTTTAGGCAAAGAAAAATTGCTTCACGTTTCTTTTGATAAACACATTCCAATGAATGCATCTTAAGTATTAGCAAAAGAACTAAGAAAAATTGCTGCTTAAAAATTTAGAACTTGTTCCATCAAAAACTCACTCATGTCCTCTGCTTTATACAACTCTGCATCCCGTGACAAGCATTTTAAGACCGATTTTGGTATGGTTTATGTCTCAGTCTACTAAATGCTCATTAAATGGAAAGATTTTTCAGTGAACTACTTGCAGAGAATAAAATTTAGTACACTCTCCAGAATGTCAGGGTCTGAAGTCGATGGCACTGAAATGAGCATAGGTTTTCCTCCTTTCCCCAGAAAGCAGCATATCACGGGAGGAGAGAGCTAACATTACAGGAGGCAATCAGCCATATCCAGCACTGTAATTCCAAGAAACAGATTATTGTCCTCTATCCTGGTCTAAATTACACAAGTGACTAACATAACTTGTAGCTGATTCAAAGATTCTGGAGGTTCTGAAGTAGCTTCATTCTGTCTAATGGGATTTTAAAATTTTTAATGTCAAGTCTACATCCTAATGCTGTGGATATCAGAGGTGTTTGAACATTGTGTTCGCATTATGCCTTTAAAAATATATGACTAAATTCGTGCTCTCTTGGAGAGCTATAAGGTGGTTTAGAATTATTTAGCTGCTCTAGGTTGAAATGGTTTTCAAATCTACAAACTTGATAATGCAGACACATTGTAGCACTTGCTGCTTTTTACTAACCATCATTTTCTGTTCATTGCTCAGTCCTCCCCTGAGGTGTCCTTCCTTGCAACAGCAGAAAGGTTCCTTCAAGAGGAAGAGAAGCACACAAGAGAGTTCGAAGATCGTTTAAATTTGCACCTTGAAGAATTGCAAAGACACTCTGAAAATACCATCCAAAGATATGCCAGGTTACAGCAAAGCAGACACACTTAAGCCAGTCACACAATTAAGGAAATAAAACCAAGTAATCACCCATGAGTTTCTTAGAGCTAGAATCTGCAATGAGCTGCTTAATATATTTAGGTCTATTGCCAACAGCATGCATTTTTAACACCAAGGTTTCGAGTAAGATATTAATTTTAGGATTTAGGTATATTGCAACTCAACTATATTACAAAATACAGTACTCTAAACATATTCTGAAATATACAGGTTGGTTTTGCATAGTTAAATTATGCGCTGCAGCGACCCTGGTGCAGCACTGTGAATTAAGTGAGATACTTCGAATTCTGTGATGTATGGAGGGACAATAAGTGGAATTATTCCCTTGAAAATACAATCAGCCAAAAGAAATTCTCTAGATTGCACAGAACAAGAATAATGGGCCTTTAGCCATGTCATAGCTCCTGGCATAAAGAGCTTATCAATGCTCTAGTTATTCTTGGCTATAGAAACAGCCCTTGGGACTCCTGAAATAAGAAGTTTGAGCTCTTTCTTACCTCTAAGCCATGCAGATCCGTGAGAGGAACGTGAATAAACAAAGCACATATTTTGAAGCTATCCATATTGCCCCTTTTACCAGACATAGCCTTCACCTGTGGCACAGCATGATCTCAGGTGCTTTCTATGCTTTACATTAATTCTTTATAATTTTTTTAATCTTGTCTTGAAAAACACCTATTTTGGTAACATTGTTTTGATACTGTGTTGGCTTCTTGTTTGAATACATTGGAACAGGGAGAAATACTTTAACTTCAGAAAACTTGTGTTCAGTCTTAGGTAAGGGGCTAAACTCTTTATAGTTCTCTACAACATAGGAAAACATTGTAAAACCCAGCAGAGTTAACTGAGCTCAGTGTGCCAAAAAACTGCATAATGCTGAGATCCCTTTTATTTGCAATTCATCCTGAACTCTGTTGCTGTGCAAGCGAAACAGAAATTACAGATGGTGTGGATGAACCACCAATTTCAGTGAAAGAGATACTGAAGAACTGCCTCCTAGCATAGACTGTTGCCAACTTCCTGGAAAAATATGGATAAAAATAATACCAGACTGTCAAATAGCTCCAGTTTGTGAGTAAAAGAAGTCTCATTAATATTCAAGACCTTAGCAAAATATGTGAATTGTTTTTGGAAGCTCTATTTCCATTAAGACAAACTACACTACATCACACTTACACAAAATACCAAGATTTTAAATACGGGTTTGGCTCAGTTTGCAATAAAATGAGTAATGAAAATGAGGACATCAAAGAACCTTTTAGAGAAAAATTCAGGAAAATTACTAGACTCAGCTGGAGGAACGAGGACTGAATGAAAAGATGACGGAAAGGCATCTGAACAAACTAAATATATATGTGTCCTCAACTTAAGGGGAGATCCAGCTGGGCGTTTCAAAAGAACTAATGAAGAAATTTAGGAACTTCTGGAAAGTGAAGCTAAATTTTAATCTAGGAAAGATCTGTAGAAGCAAAAAGATGTTGAAATGTTGTCTTTCAGAGAGGCAAGAGAAAAAAAAATATGGGATATTAGCAGTTGGCCAGTTTCTTTTGCAACTGCATGGTTTAAAAATACAAGAAGACAGTGTGCTCCTGATCTTCAAAGAACCTACATGTCTGAGTCCAGTCCAGGCCTGAGGATCCATCTCACGATACAGACCTGTGTGATGATAGAGAATGAATGAATGAAATGATCAAAAAAAAAAGAATTTTTTCTAAATCCTTGTAAGATCTCACCAAACAAGTGGCTTTGGCTAATTCAGAGATGAGGTTCAGAGCAGCCTGAGGAGAAGGACTTGGGGGTGTTGGTTGATGAAAGAATGAACATGAGCCGGCAGTGTGCTCTTGCAGCCCAGAAAGCCAATTGTATCCTGGGGTGCATCAAAAGGAGCATGACCAGCAGGTTGAGAGAGGTGATCCTGCCCCTCTACTCTGCTCTCGCGAGACCTCAATTTCCAGGAGTATTGTGTGCAGTTCTGGTGTCCTCAACATAAAAAGGACATGGAACTGTTGGAACAA
>JASSUY010009208.1:0-20056 GCA_032466535.1 Forpus xanthops | reverse complement strand
TGGGTTGCCCAGGGAAGTTGTGAATGCTCCATTGCTGGCAGTGTTCAAGACCAGGTTGGACAGAGCCTTGGGTGGCAGGTTAGTGTGAGGTGTCCCTGACCATGGCAGGGGGTTGGAACTAGATCATCTTAAGGTCCTTTCCAACCCTATGATTCTATCTACAGCAGTAATATAGTAAACTTCAGACACTGATGCTATGTCTTATTTGAATAGTTCTACAGAACATGAGAAGAACTTGCTCATTCCAATTTTGGGACTGATTTTTTTCCCTACTTTAACGGCTGTCCACAATTTATTGAACTAAACCCCATCAGTAACACTAGAAGAGATTTGGGAGGGCCTGTAGCTGCTGGAATTTGGTATGTTCACAGAAGTCAAAATTTTTGTTGCAATTTCATGACATTCAAGAAAATCTATTGCAAGAATTAACCACTAAAAATCACAAACCCCTGCAATAACTGTAACATGCAGAACAAGTCCACTTACTCATTTCTTCTTGTGGTAAAAATGTATCAAGTCTGGTATGCCCTTTCTCAAAGAAACTACTAACTTTCTTCTCACTGTCCTGTTTTACACTTTGCTGTCCATCCAACACAGCGCACAGCTTAAAGCTGCTCAGACTTTTGGCAGACTGAAGTCAGGGATGGCGTAGAATCATAGAATGGTTTAGGTTGGAAGGGATCTTAAAGCTCATCCAGTTCCAGCCTCCCTGCCATTGCCAGGGACACCTTCCACTACAGCAGGCAGCTCAAAGCCCAATCCAACCTGGCCTTGATCACTGCCAGGGATGAGGCAGCCACAGCTTCTCTGGGTAGCCTGTTCCAGGGCCTCATCACCCTCATAGTGGAGATTTTCTTCCCATTATGTAATCTAAACCTATCCCCTTTAATTTTAAAGCCATTACTCCTTGTCTTGTCACTGCTTACCCTTGTAAAAAGTCTCTCTCCAGACTTCTGGTAGGCCTGCTTTAGGTATTGGAAGGCTGCTACAAGGTGTCCCTTCTCCAAGTTGAACAACTCCGACTCTCTCAGCCTGTCTTCACAGAAGAGATACTCCAGCCCTCTGAGCATGTTTGTGGCCCTCCTCTGATGTGGGTGTTCCCCACTACACTCCACTCAGTGCCATATGTAAACTACTTGTTCTGCCTATAAAATGCTGTAAGTGCTGGGGAGGCATAAATTAATAATGTATGTTTAGATATGTTTATATATATGTGTGTCTGTAGAATACCAAATGAACAAAGAAAAGGTAGCTTGAGCAGTATGTTTTTTGACCTTAAAGTTTCCTGTCTAGCGTTTTTCTTATTTCTGAGATTACAGGGCAGTATGAAGACATGTTGGAAACAGTAGGGATTCGTTTGCTGGAAGTATCATTCACAGCTGCTGAGTCTTATTGGAAAAGTAGAGGATGGGGAAATAAATGCTCATGTGCATGTGTTTACCAATATCACATTTGTATGTGCATAGATCTAGAAGTTACAGAAGGAAACAAGAGGGCTCTGTCAAGGAGTTTTGGGGGAAGCGAGCTGCAGTGTGAACAAGCTGCAGGAGGTTTAGCTCTGTGCATGCGAAGAGGAAATAAAAAATTATCCATAAATAAAAAACATATCTTGTGGAGAAAAAAACCTGCTGATTTGAGATCTGTTAATTTCTTCTGGTTTAAAATTGCTGTGTGAGTTTGATAGATGGGCTGAAGATGTCTTGCTGAGAGCAGTTACTGAAAGTTTGTTTTTATTCTCCTCTTAAGAACAGGATTCACTTTAAGCTATTTAAATGCTTAGGGACATTGCTTAACTTTTAAATGTTTATTTTGCTGCTCCATTCATTACAGAAGAATGCAAAAGCTCCCTGTTGATTTATTTGAGCTTATCTACTTCTCTGCATCACTGAGCTGTATTGTGTACAGATGTGCCCTTATTTCTTACTACTGGATGCCTTAGAAAAATAAATGCATTATGGTTTGGGGGACTGACCAGATGAAGTCCAGATAACTAAAGGGAATTTCATTTTCACTAACCAGGAGAAAGTTTATACAGATTTAGCAAAGCATTCTCTGGAGATGACAGATTCTTAGAGAAGACAGGCTGGGTCAGTTATTTGAGTTACGTAGAAAGATTTTTTCCCTTTTCTGGCAAACCAGATAAGCATTTTTGTACCTCAGATGCTTTGTCTCCATGGATGTTCTAGATGTTCCAATGCCACATTTGCACTATTCGTGGTCCTTCAGGCAGTCCTGTTAGTTTTCAGCTTTCCCTCCTCAGCAGCTGGTATTATGATATTCAGATATAATTGCTGATCTCAGCTTCACCAGAAGATTCATTCTGAAGCTTCCCGCTAGGTTTTTGCTCAAATTCAGCTGTTTGTTATTTTTCTAAGGCCTGACTTCATCATACTATTATTGAAGTTCTGCTAGAAAACGAGAAAATAGTTCATTTTAAAGGTTTAATGGTTCATTTTGGGGTGCCTATGCTTTTACAGATTTCCATAAATGTTAAATGGCTTAACATTTGACTGTATCCTCGCTCCATCCTTTACAAGGATAATTAACCTTTATAAAATCCCAGCATGCTATGACACGATTAAACCCTTGACAACTGAGAATGTGATTGCATGATCACCTTTAGTCCTTACTTCTGACTTCTGCTAGGTTCTGCCTTCTGCCCTCAGGCCTGATTCCCTGCCCACTTCCCTGAGTCAACACCAGGGTTTAAGGAGCTGTGCAGCCAGTCAGATGAGAGGTAATAAAACTCATATGTATGTATTTTTGCAATCTAATAAAATGGATTTTGTCTTGACAGAGGTAGTTTTCACCTGGATCAGCTCTCTGAGCAACTCAACATTGTTAGAACTCGGCTTCAAGGATAAGATACTAAACACAGATCTCTCTCTGCACTGCTAATACATACACATGTAGCGTTACAGGCTACCAGTCGTCAGTTCTACATGCTAACTCTGAAGTAATGTCATCCAAACAGTCAGCAGTTTTTATGGCAGCTAAAGTACGTAGCATAAATACTTATTTGCCAATGTTAGTCCCTGTGGGCTGCTCACATGGGTACCTTCCGGGTTGGTATCAGTAACTGGCCATTTCCTTTTTTAGCCTTGAGACCTCTGTTATCTTCCCGTGCCTGTAGTTTTGAAGGTGCATGTAGTTTCGAGAGTGCATGTAGTTTCGAGGCTGCTGATGTCAGCCGGTGGTGGTGCCACCAGGAGGCCCCACCTTTAGTTGGGATGGTGTTTCAGCTACTAAACAGGGGTGTATATAGAGTGCCCTTGCGCAGGTGCTTGCTATTACTCCCTGTGCAGCTACAGCAGAGCTTACAGGTATGTGGTTACAACAACTTTAACAGCCATGGCAGAATGGTGCCTTTCAGCTTAAGCCAATCTTCAAACCATGCCTAGTGTTTTGGCAGCGCCAAACAGGACTGCTGGAAAATGGTAGGTTATTTTTATGAAAACCTGTGGGAGAAATGAAAAGAAAATAAAACTGAAAGAACTCTCAGGAGTTTGTTTTTTTTTTTTTCCTGCTTTCAAACAGTAATAGGTTTGTGATACACTGTTTTAAAAGAAAATGTGAGAAAATGCGTTGTTTAGAAAAAAGACAACTTTTCATCAAAAGAAATGCAAGGTTTTGGTGAGTGTTAATGAAGAATATGCTCTGATGTTTCATAAATGTATCAGACGTGTGTTTGGAATGCTGAAAATCATTGGAAATGGTGAGTGTCAGAGTGAGTTGTAAGGTGCCTAGGCACATTCCCTTCCTGTCTTATGTCTTGTGATACCACTTGTTTCTGAAGGGTTTGTCTTGATGTCTTGTAACAGAACTTCTCCTCAGATGTTATGTTGTGGTAACTTATATGCCTGCACCTGAGAACTCTTAATTACTCATGATATATGCCATGTTGCTATTAGAGTTTATATATTGCTCCAGTGTTTCCTGCTGAGCCTCCTAATTACAAGTGTTTCAAAACCCATGTTTAATAGCTAATCTTTATTAAGAGACTAGTAAAGCTGGAACATTCCATTTTTCCACTTAAAACACTTGAAATAAATTTGTTTATAAAGCTGTGTATTTGTTTATAAGGCTATGTATGTGTGTGAGGTACACACAGAAACACAAATCAATTTAAGGGGAGATTGTAAAAGATCAGTTTCATTACTAAGCCTATGATTATTACAGGTTTTTCCTCCATTTTGATTTGTAAGCATGTGCCTATGACATTAATAATGTCATGGCTTTATACTGGGCCTGAAAAATCTGTAGACTCTCTAAAACATCTGTAAGATTATTGTCCTGAAGTGATTACAAAAAGAAGTAGGGAGCTGCTGGTAGCTTGAGCAGATGCAATTACTTGCTTCAGAGCTGATCCTGCTGCCAAAATTGTGGAGATTTTAGGCAGGAAGAGGGACAGCTTCAGCTTTCAGTGACACTTGAGGCTCTCTGGTGATGGGTAAGACAGGCTGTGTACACGGTGGGCATTGGAAGGGCGGAGGGGTTTCAGTTTCTTTCAGCCACAGAACCGTTTGTCCGCGGCAGGGTATCTTCAGCAGTGCTGTCAGGTATCTGCGGACACTGAGTTTCTCTGCACTTCTGTTGCCTTAGGGTTGCTTTACATGTAAATGGTTTATCAACATATTCACAATGATTAGGAAAGTAAAGGAAAACAAATCCTACCCTTCATGGATTTAACTTTAGTGAGAAAAGCTCAGTTACAGTTGTGCTGGAAAAAAAGGTGTTAATGTTGTTTCAGAAAATTACATTCCTATATAGTAGTATAGGAATTTTTATCAGCAAACGTTCTGTCTCCACCCTTCCCCTTTCTAGTGCTTTCATGATGTAACATTCTCCATAACGGAACTTCAGGGGAAAACTCCCTGAAATGTGAGATTTCTGTCTTGTGTTGCTACAGTTCCCAAAAACATTGCAAAATAAGCTGCTGCTTATATATTCCTGCTAAAACTAAGGTCCCAGGGATAAGAAAACTATACCGAATGATATCTCATACATTTCACCGGTTGTATAAGAGCAAAGCAGAAGACTTCAATCTTTCAAAAATTGTCCCCAAAATTTCGTAATGAATAATAGATTATGGAAATATGATTGTTAAAGGCCCAAAAGGATGAGTATGAGCATGTGTTAAAAAATCAGACTTATTTTTTTCTGCTTAAAGTCTGTATTCTCTCACAAGCTATTCTGAACCATCTGACAGCACCAGGATAGTTAAAAATAGTAATCATGTTGTAGTTTATCACTTGATTCTGTGGTCAACTAGTCGCATGTCTAAACTCAGTAAATCTAAATTCTAATCTAAATCATGACTCCAATAGTCATGACTCCAATAGTCATTAACTGTATAAATCTGATGAAGGAAGGCATGAATACAAGATGCTGCAGTTTGATATTGTTAAGAATTAATACTTACATACAGGAAGTTATGAAGCTCTGCTCCTGTCCTTCGGACATGAATAGTGAGAGAATTTGCTGTGGAATATGCAGAAATGTGCAATAAAGGCTTTGCACATTGGAGCAATTGGCAGAACTTTCATCAATGGACCTGGATTTTTTCCATAAAAAGCATTATAAAATTAAAGTAAAATGAATGTGGTACCTGTTAGCAATACAATCAAGAAACCAATACAACATATTCTTTATTCAGTCAAAACTATCCTGTGGGCTTATATATTAATTCATATGAATAACCCAGAACTGGCTCCTTGATAAATGACTGTATTTCAATGAGTAAAGGGAGTGTATTGCTGGATAGTTAAGAATGATGGTTGATGCAAATTTACATAGCATAATGCAAATGTCTATGCTATGCTGTGTTGTTTTGTTTGTAATTTGCTGCCTTTAAAATATTTATTGTGAATATGAGGTACTTGGCAAATTGATGCCAATCAAACATAGTGGCATTTGGGCTTTTCTGCTTAGTTAATGTTAATCTTTCAAGTCCTTGTCATCCAATTGGAGCTGAATGCCATATGTTTAGGTCTGGTAGATTGAGAAGTAAACTGGAAGGAGCTTTCTGGTTTTATTATACTCACCTTAAATAAGCACTTAACCATATATATCTTGTATTAATGCACAGTTAACCTACCAGATAATTGACTTGTTATGCTTCCCTGTTCACCTGATTGTAAAGGAAAGCTTTCATATTGCATTGAATTAGATTTGGCAGAACAATAGTTAGATGAGTTGTAGGTGGTCAACTTTGATAGTGGTAAGGGAACTTGAGTTTCACGTCCCTGTAACTTGCCCCTCTGTAGATAGTCACTGCAGTGAAACCCAAAGGCCTGGGCTGTAACAGTGCTCACCAGGAAGTGCTGTAGGCTTATGTGGATAATCATTAATTTTTCTGGCCTCTCATAACCCATCTGTGTTTTCTGGTTGACTGGAAGAGAAGTCCTATTCCTGAATTTGACATTGTTTCTTGATATGGAAATAACTGGTGTCACACATTTAGCATGACATAACTAATACAGAGCCACAGCCAGTCAATGCATTTCATAGACAAATTAAAATTGACAGGTTCCTATCCAGCATGGTTTACAACCTCTGTGTGCAACCATCACCCACAAATTGAGCTGGGATGTCTGTGAGGCTATGGCCATAAAGAAGTAGGGAGAAAGCTGGAGTATATTGACTTACAGAGGCTTTAGGAGCTCATATATCAGCTACCCAGCTACAGGCCACATGGCAGGGGGCTGTGTGCACTTCTCTGAGAAGTGGGTAGAGGTGGCACATCCTGAGAGCAATTCCTGTGCTTATGGGCTACGTCTAGTTTGAGATTTTGGCTTGTTCATTTTAATTTGAGATAAAAGTTTGCACTGATGTAATTACCAGGATATGCAGTAATAAGAGAGTCAGGCTGGCTGTCTTCTGGCTGCAGTCTAAACAGTTTGGATGCAAGTTCACATTCATATTTTGGAATGGGATACACCTTTATGTGCCAAGAGGCTGCATCTGTTTTTCCTGTGTACCTCATGGCAATAACAAAGTGGCTGATTCAGGACAGACAGGCTGCATACACTTATGCAGCCCCAAATCACATACCATGAGGCAGAAGAATATTTGTAAGCTGATAAGCAGCAACCATTCACACTGCCCAAGGGAGAATTCTATACTTGCCTCTGCCAGCATGGGTCATCTTTAGTGTAAATAGCTGGGCTCCAGGCAAGTTGTTGGGTACACAGAACAGCTAGTATTCAAGTCTGCTAAAAAGGTGGCTCTTATTTACAGCGTTTGAAATGCAAAAGACTGCCACCATCCTGTTGGTTCTGTTTGCACTGTGGCTGTCACTCATCAGCAGTGACGAGGAATTATATAGCAGAAATTTCATATACAGTACCAGAAGGAAAGGGCTTGACATTGCCTATCATCAGACAGCAAGGGACACAAGATAATAGGCAAGGGAAAGGAGGAAGAGGGAGAACTGTTACCCTCAACTGGAATTTTCCATTTGCTGCTCTATCTTTCACCTCCAATCAGTGTATCTCAGTAATACACAATGGCAGTCTTAGGGCAGTTTTTTCCTGTGTAGAAAATAGATATTCACAGAGTGCCCATGTCTCTTACATCCTGCAAGCATACAAAATATTTCTTAGTGAGGAGAGGACAAGGAAGGAGAAGAGGTGATGTCAAATTTTAGTTCAGTATCTGAATGTTTATCAACATCTTCTGAATGAACGTCACAGCCAGTGCAATCTGTAAGTGTCAGTGTGATCCCTTGGTAGTTCGTGCTGGGTACATACACGTATAGTAGCTCCTTTCCTGTGGGTGTGAAAGGCTCATGCTTTGGCAGACAAACTGAGAACCACGACAGTGGGCTCACGGATAACTGCAAGACTGACGTCATTCATGACTGTCCCATTTGCTGTCAGACTTAGAAATGGCATGGTGACAGTCTGTCAACACATAGACCTTTTCCCCAGAGGCTAGTTACTAAAAGCTCTTGAAAAAAAGCTTTGGAGGGCATGTTAAAATCTCGCTCATAAGAAGCCCCAGTATCCTGTTTAGACAACAAATGTTACCATTGTGGAAAAAGGGACCTTCGCCTTCTTCCTGATTATACCTTTAACAATATGCTCTTGACATCATATGTTTAATTTCTCCCAACAAACATCAGAAAACAACATTTAATAATAGAGTTTTTAATTCCGGAGAGCTCAAGGTTCCCTGTAGGAAGATGTGGTGTGCTTCTCCTTTTACATATGTGGTACTGGAGGTCCAAAGAAGCCAAGTAGATTGCCAAGATCTAGATTCATGATAAAACTGGAAAGAGAACAGGGCTAAACCTCAAGCCAGCCTCCTAATGACAGAATTTGAATGTCTTCCATCTCCATAGAGGATTCTTTTCTTGTGATACTCCTCACTGCGTGTGTACAACACCATCTACAGGATTACACTGTGTGGGAGTTGGATTTTGCTAAATCCCACTGTTGCCACTACCGCTACTTTTTCCTCCATGGCCTGCACATAAAACAGTACAGATAATTCATGGCTCACAGGTGGGACTGCTATGTCTGCTAAGCAGGATCATACAGCCTAAAATGGATGGCAAAGACATAGCTTTTGGAGAGGAGACAGGAGTCATCTGTAGAAAGCTCAGGCTCCATGTGACAGGCCTGCTTTGAATCATTTAATTCTAACCCTAATATCTAATCTAAATCTCCCCTCTTTCAGTTTAAAGCCATTCCCTCTTGTCCTCTCTCTACATTCCCTTGCAAAAAATCCCTCTCCAGCTTCCTCTTAGACCTTTATGTGCTGGAAGGCTGTTCTGAGTTCTCCCCAGAGCCTTCTCCAGGCTGTACAAGCCTAGCTCTCTCAGCCTGTCTCCATAGGAGAGGTGCTCCAGCCTTCTAATTGTCTTTGAAGGGCTATCCTGACTTGTGGGACAGATGCCTCCGTCCCAGAAGCTATTTCTACCTCACCCTCACTCACTGCCACGTGCAGCACTTGTTCCTAGTTGTGGAGGCCAGCTGCCCCGTGGTTGAAACTCCTGCAGGAACCTTCCAGTGCCAGGGCTTTCACTGCTGGTATAGGACATTAGAGCTATCACTGCTGGTATGCATGGCAGTAACTGCTGCTGCTGAGAGCAGCAACCAAGCAAACGGATCCTGTGCCGCACCTAGGTATTGTGAGACTAACTGTATTATCCTCTCTTCTTAGAAGCTACATTAGGAGAGAGTGCTTTCTTCGTAAACGTATTCGTATGTGTGCTAATCCTACTGAGCTGAGCCACACATAATATACCTCTAAATATATATTGCACGTCCCTGCCTCTTTTAATCTTGAAGAGAAGTTTCATCATATTGTGGCTGGCTTGCTGGTATTATTTAAATAAAGTTGATATTATTTAAACAAAACTCCTAAACTTTTGACTGAACCATGATTTATAATAAGCCTTGTATTACTGAATAGTCAAGCAGTCGAAGACTTTCATGTGCCCCTTTTCCAGCTACTTCCCTCTCTATGGTTTGATCAACTACACCTGGCAAGGCTTAAAAACACTCCCCAAAGTATCTGAGGAATAAGGATGTTTGATCCTAGGTGCTGGAAACTGCACCGTTCCTTTGGAAATGTGAAATTATGACTTCAATGAACACCCCAAACCCACATTGGCCTATTGAATTTCTTACTGACTTTTACCTCTGGAGTTCCCCACCCTCTGGCACATTTTGAGTAATGAATTAACTTTCATGTCTGAGCTGAAGGACTGGAGAAATCCAGTTCCTATTTTAAATCTTTTTTTGCAGTGGCCTTCTAACAAGCTGTCTCGTTCAGCTGCATGAGAAGTCATTGCCTGTGTGCCATTATCCTGTGTTGTTTTGTTACTTTGATACTGCATTGGGCAAATAATGCTTCCCTCAGTAAACCCACTCAGTGCTGAATTTAGGATAACTTTGTAAAGAAATGGTTTTAAAATCAAAGAAGAAACACCTGCCAGGTGAGGTCTAGGATCTTATTTTTGCTTTGGAATTTCAGGTCTTTCATTTTTGAAGACCACATTACGTGCAAACACCAAGGAAGCCCTTGGGTCAGGTAATTAATCTCCAATCCCAGTGTTATCTCAGAACATAGAACTCCAATAAACATGTAAATGGTGGCAGGGTATTTCTTTTTAAGAGTTGCAAGCTCCTCTAGGATAGTTAGCTGTGTTGATTATATATGTCTATATATGCACATGCCTTGGGACTAGTGCCATCTCCAGTTTGAGAAGAAAAGCAGCGACACTCACGCATGGGCATTGTAACAACTGTACCTAAAAGGTGAAATCCTGCCGCTGTTGCAAGGGAATCAGTCTGAAGGAGCTCTGTATTACTGCCTCCTGTAACAAGGTCAAAGTGGTAACTCAACTTTTCTGTTTATTACAGAAAAGAAAACAGTAAATTTCCCGTGCGGCTTCCTGAGTGATTATAAAAACAGTATTCTAGTTACACTTCTGAGTAGTTTACAGTTAAATTATGTAAGTGGTACTGATTTAATATGTTCCTCAGCATAGGCATTCTCAAGATAAGTGCAAAAAGCAGTCAGGAACTCCACTCAACTCTTAGGAATTTCAGTGCACTGATATACGCATGCCCCCCAAAAACCAAGTTTTCCTTGGGTGTTCCTACGTATGGTGTGAAGCTGCAGCTGCAGGATCTATTTCCTGCGTGTAATGTACAGAAGCGGGGACTGAATTGGTTGTTGAGCTCCACTGACCACGTTGTAAAATGTAGACCCTGATTATTTAGCTTTGACAGAATTTTTGTACATGCTTGTTGTTGGAACTTGTAGGTATCAAGGGCTTTCCAGCAGCAGCACTCAGCTGCGTCCAGGGCGTTTTATGCTGCCTCAAACAGTAAAAGCCTTTCATGTGAGTCTGTGCAAAACAACAATATACTTTTGGTTTCTGTCTTTCTTTGACGTTTGGACTTCTGAGCCTTTAGGATTTGATGTGGTTTGTCAGGTTTTGCTGTAGCCGTGGGCTCTAGTTTTCTTTTAATGGAAGTTGAGATGGTTGCTTGATGGCAAACCCCTTCAGGAGCTGAAGTTTTAGTAAAAAGCCTGAACCAGCCAGTGACAGCACGAGGAATGAGGCTGTCACCCTTCTATCCAGCTATATCCGTGGAGATCATCTTTGCTTCAGCTCTTATTCCTTCCCTGCAGCCCCAGAAACATTTGTGGAATCACAGAACGGTTTGGTTTGGAAGGGACCTTAATGATCATCTGGTTCCACCCCCCTGTAACGAACAGGGACACCTTGCACTAGAGCAGATTGCTCAAAGCGCTGTCTAACCTGGCCTTGAACACTGCCCGGGATGGGGCAGCCACAGCATTTCTGGGCAACAGTGCCTCACCACCCTCCTGGTGAAGAACTTCTTCCTAATAACTAATCTAAATCTACTCCCATTCAGTTTCAAGCTACTCCTCCTTGTCCTGTCACTGCTTGCCCTTTTAATATATCCCTCTCCAGATTTCTCTTAGGCTCCTTTCAGGTACTGGAAAGGCTGCTTTAAGGTCTCCACGGAGCCTTCTCTCAGCCCATTTCCATAGGAGAGGTGCTTCCCTCGGACCAAATTAAAACTAAATTTAAAACAAGCGCGATTTATAGCCCATTCCCTCCGGCTGAAGCTTGCTCCCACCTTCTTCCCCCCTCAGATACCCTCCCTGTTTCTAAGGTGGGGAGGAGGGAAATACCACAGCCCCAAGTCCCTCACGACCCGACCGATTGGCGCCACAACGCGTGGCCGCCGTCGCCATCCTCGGCCCTTACGGCGGGAGCCGGAGCCCTCAGGGGTTAATCCGGGTTCGCCGGTTGAGGAGAACCGGAGCGGCGGCAGCCGCGGTGCGGGAGGGAGCGGCACGCCCGGAGGGAGGGGAGAGGCTCTCCCCTCCCTCCGGGCGTGCCGCTCCCTCCCGCACCGCGGCGACGGCCGCGACTCTCCTCAGTCCCGCTTGGGCGGCCATTGGCGGGGTTCGTACCTGAGCTCAGGGTTTTGGCGGGCGCCGCTGAGGAGAAGGAGGCAGCAGGGCAGCATGCCGGGCAGCGACACGGCGCTGGCCGTGGATAGGACGTATTCGGACCCGGAGAGGCACCGGCGCCGCAAGACGAGGGTAAGTGTTGTGCGGACACGGGAAAGGCTGCCGAGGACAGCTCGGTGGGTCTTGGTGCTGAGGGGCAGCCGCCGACCTGCAGCGTGTTCCTCAAGAGGTCTGCGTGTTTACTAGGTTGTCGGTCTGTCTGAAAGGAAGTTTTTTTTAAGCAGTGCTTCTCTCGTATTCCTACTTTGGAGTACTGTTTGGTGCAGGGAAATGAAATGAAATGAAACTGGTTGTTGACATCACAGAAACCGGTGTTCGAGATATGGCCACAACAGAAACTAGTTGGAGGTGAGAGTAATACAGAACTTACTCACCAAAGTCAACAGTGGTGATGATTTAATGAAGTGTCTCTGTCTAAATTACGGTGGTGGATACTTGGTTTTGGTCTAGTTTTTCAAGGTCTGTTTAATAAACTGTGGATCAGGAGATTGTATCAAACAGCTGAGAATGATAACAGTTCCCTTCCTGAAGTTACTTGCAAGAGGGCTGTGGCAAGGATGGGTATCAACGGAAAAGGTGTATCTGTGTGTGCTAGGGATGAAATAAGAATATACAGTATTCCCATGACTTAGGGCTTTATGGGATAGTTTTTCTTGTGGTCTGCTGGAAAGTTCCTCTTTATCTTACTATTTTGATATTTTGCTCCTACAGCATAAGATAAACATAGGCAGTGTTGGTAATCCTTTCATATGTCTAATAGCCTTTGTGGTGAGTATCTTGCCAGTGAAAGTAGCTGTCTTATTAATGCACAGATTTCAAATTCTTACCTGAATTCTCAGCTCAAACAGGTGTGAAACAAATGGTGCTTTCTTCCCGTGGGCTAAAGGAAGATGTGTAAAGGAGGTCGCTCTTGTGTGATACTGGCAGAAACTCTGTTCTGTGCTGATATCCTGTATTGGTTAATAAATGGGCCCTACAGTTTGAAGTGTAGGATTAGCTGATCATGAAGAAAGACCGTTTTGGGGTGTTTCTTTTTTATTTTGGGGGTGGGTGCATTTTGGGTGGTTTTGGTGCTTTTTTTTTATCCTCCCCCTTCCCCCCCCCCCCCCACTGTACATTGGCAATACTTTCTATCCCTACCGCCCATTGATTGACAGTGCTGGAAAGGAGACGGTGTGCTTCAGATTATTGCTGTATAATGAAATGGTTTAAAAATAGGCAGTATACAGTATAACTTTACTACTGCAGTCTGTAATGTTCTTTGTAGCATAAGCTGGGTGCACAAGCTAGTCACAACCCAGTTAAAATTTATATTACTTTCCTTTGGTTTTCTCTTTGAAAGCTGAACTGATTAGGTTTTCTTCATTGTTCTAGCTGTAAGAATAATATGCTATCTAATTTACTGTAGTCATGGAAGAAAGTTGCATACCTTCAAGGGTGCCTTCTAGTGTACTTCAGAGTTAAACTTAAAGTCTCTGCTCTATAGTCTAGCTGATCTGCTTAAAAGCATGAAAGATCATGGCTAATTTCAGTGTTGCGTATTGTGTATTGAAAACTAAAAGAAATCTCATGCTTAAGACAATTTCATGAAAGCATTGGGTTTCTGTCTGATTTGGGGTTTCTTTTAACCAGGTTTAGTCACTCCTTCCCTTCCTGCTACCTTGAGAACTGGATTAAGACTGTAACAAGTTTGTAGAGTTGTATTGCTCCTGGATTTGGGCTTTACAAGTTGTGCCAGATATCACAGAATAAGAGACTGTTATCAGAACAAAGTAAGTGCTAGATCTGGTAGCAGCAGGTTCCAGATGATGCCAAGAGCTTGCATTAAATCATTTGTGCTTATTCCAGACAAGTAGGAAATTTTGCTGGGTAAATTGGTTGGGTAATTTCAACATTCCTCTTACCGCTTTAACTAGGGGAATGGAAATGGTCATGCACTAGAACAGCAACAACTGATGATACAATGTAGGAAAGAAACAAGAAACCAGAATGCTGTTTTTCTTTCAGAGACTGAATAAAAAGCCTTAGAGCAGCTGGAATTAAAGCTGCCATTCCCAAACATTCAGGGAGAAAATCAACATAGAGTATAAAACTAGCAATACAGAACTTGTGGGAGGATTCTCAGAGAATGAAGTAAGTAGGGAGACTTGCTTGTATGAAGAAGGTCTTGGAGCTGATTGTGTCAGCAGGATGACAGTGTGTAGTAAATAGAGTGAGAGCCATTTAGTGAAGCCTAGGGAAAAGAGAGGTGTCAAAGGTAATTGCTGCATCCCATAGTCTGTATAACATAGGCTACTGGGTCCAGTTTTTAGGTGGGCAGGTTTTAAAGATCTTCTCCAGCCCTATAGGTTACTGCCTGTGTCTTTCAAGGACATATTTTCTCATCTAAAGATTTTTCTTATGAGAAAGTGAAGCCTTCTCTATGGACAGGCAAGAAGACAGTTCCGAAATTGCAGCTGTTTATGCTACAGGCATCATGAAAATCAGTTTGCAGAAGTGCTGACTGTGAATATGGCCATTGGAGTTTGAAAATAGTAGAATCAGAGGGGGAAAAGGATTTTGAAATTCCTGCTGCAGCTAAAAAGTTCTTTCATTGTGTGTCAACAGGTCTGTTCAATATCTTTGTCTTTGATGCTACAACAAATAAAAGATACCCTGGGCTCTGCTACCAACTCTCCAATGACCCGTATGTCACATTTTGTGCAAAATTCCCATTGCCTGAAAGAGATAGAATACTTTAAGGCAGAACAGCTGAGTCATTCTTAAACGGAGGAGGGGGTGAGGGTGGGGTGTCTATGCTGCCTAAAGAGGCCAAACATTTTGAGGGAGAGGCTGGATTCCTCCTCTGCCATAGACAAGCCACAAGAGAGCCAAACTATGCTGTGCATGGCAGCACAGAGTGGAGAATAAAACTACTGTTGCCTGTAGTGTAATGACATCAGTGCCTTACAGTTCTGGTATTATGTGGTGGGTGTAGATTTATAGTTACGTGGTTACCTTGGTTCTGGTAAATCCTCTGTGCTTCTCCTTGTCAGTAATATCTAGTCACTATAATCTGGATTCGTGCAGCTCACTCGTGGTACAGGTGGTTCAAGGTGGGCAGACAGTTGTGCAAAATGTTTCGGCTCTTCTGGGCTAATGCCACCTTTACTGTGCTTCACATCTACTACTAGTTGAAAACTAATCCAAATCTTTCAAAATCAGGTTCTAAGCCATGAAGTAGGAGAACCAGGATTGCATTTTTAGCTGTCATGCATGAGATACTGTTCTTGCTGGAATGTAGCTTGCAGAAGGACAGCTAGAGGGTTGTGTTGCTTTCTTAAAGAAACTTGGTTTTGCAGTGAGTACTGCAGGAGACCGCAGGTGCTCAGATTCTGGCTACACTGTGCTCATTGGACTGCGAGTTCACACAGAGGTCTGTGCAAATCCAGTAGTAACACCCCTGATGCTCTGACGAGCTTGTCTATACTATCTTATGCCTCATTGTGCTGACTTTTGCTTCTAGAGCTTTATGTCAGCCTTTCAAGGCTCTGTTAAAGCTGTCATCTCTGAATGCTCACCAGATTGTCTTATTTAGACCTCAGGAATCTGTATACGCATTTGGTTTTGGTACTGATCAGGGCATCACTCTTCGCTCTTGATTGCTTACCCCTTGCAGAGCAAGAATCCTTCACATTTCATCAGGATTATAAATTTATATGTATGACTTATCTTTTCAACTAAAGCTAAACTCAACTAAATGAGTTCCTTTACTGCATCTCATCAGATGTCTATGCAGAGATAACTCCTGCTTTTAACAAGTACCAGATGCTTTAGGGAGAAGTATAGCAATTCCTAATTATGTAATTTCTTGCACATTGGAGCCTATTCATAACTTTCTCTTTATTAGTGGTAGACTTGCATTTGATATGGTAATAATTCTTCTTTTATTTTGACACCCCCCCCAAATGTCTTACCTGGAACAGACATGGTTTATTTATTAACAAGTAGAGAATCATGATACCAATCTTTCTCGGCTTTCAGCCTTAGTAAGACTAGCAATAGAGTCAGTGTTTTGTAGATGACCTGATTATTATGTGATCACACACTAAAAGTGTTACATTAAAAATGCATATAAAATCCACTTACTTTCTGCTGGTGAAAAAACATTGTGTGACATGTCTTTTCTCATTTTCCATATCTCTTTTATGATCCCTCCTGTTCATCTTGTCTAGAAATGAGGAAGTCTTTTTAATAATCTCTCCTCGTGTGGCTGTCTTTCTAAGCCTCTAATCATTTTCATCATCTGTCCTTGAATTCCCTTTATTTCTGAGAATCTTTAGTATATTTAGAGGAAGTAACATAGAAGGATTAAAAATTTAAAACACATCTCCAAAACCCCATAAAACAAAAGACATCTCCTAAACCAAACTCAAAATAACCCCCAAACTTAACAAAAAAAAACCCTCTACCCAAAACAGAAAGCCACCCCACCTACAGCTCTTGGAGAAATGGAGATCTAATCTCCCAATATTCCTTCAAATGCAGAGAGTGCTGAAGAAGAAATGCTTGTTCTGGGCTTTTGTGACTTATAACCAAACCTCCAGATATTTTGTGCTCGGAGAACTTACACACACTTTTCCCACTGTTCCTTCATGTTTTGACAGAAGATGATGGTAATTTGATGAGACAGAATATTGTTAAGACCTCCAAGCATTGGTTTTAAATCCATGGTGTATCTAGAAATGTGTGAAACCTGTCAAAGAGTAGGCTGCATAATGCAGGAGTATTTAGGAATAAGAGAGGGAAGCCATTATTGCAGTTTGAACCCAAAAAGACAGATTAGCTGGTGAGAACTGAAGAAAAGCCTGGTTTGTTAATTTTAAACAGTAATCATGTTTTGGTTGTTTCGTCGTAGAAATGTTCAGGAAACTAACTCATTTTTTTGCTAGTTGCTAGAAAGAAATGTTAGGAGGCTTAAAAAGTATCTCCTTTTGGTATACTTTGAGTTTTGTGATTAATTACATCTAAAAGCTAGAGGTCAATTTTGAGTGTAATTTCTCATTGTCAAATGAAATAAAGAGGGAAATTGCTGCTGTACAGCTTACTGTAAAATTGCTGTACTCCTTGATCATGCAAGGTGGACCTCTTTAATAGAGTTACAAGCCATAAAGGTTGTATTTTCACCCCATCTCTGGGGGTGAAAGTGGGCATTCGTGTTTCTTTCAAGGTTTAAGCTGATTTTTAGGTTTGAAAGTTTTATACTGAGATCTTTCACAGTTTTTGGTGTCCACCTGGAAAATTCATGTCTCTGAAGATTGTACAGTGTCTGTGCTTTTGGTTCATCCTTATTGAAGTGGATGGTATTGCTTGTGGGACTGCGGATCTAGATCACCTCTTAAATGTTAGGTATATTAAAAAAAAAAAGGTCACTGGGGAAAAATCACCAACCTTCTGGTTTGCTTTCTTTTTGAAGGGCATGTAATTGTCCTTCTGTCAGATTGCCAGTGGTGATACAGGGGGATGCCAACAGCTCTAGATCTTTAGCTTGCTTATTGTCATCATCTCTATAGGTAAGGCTTTAACTGGCACAATATTTGCATAAAGGCTGAGTCTTTAAGGTCTTGGATGGATTTGACATCTAACATTGTCCAGGCTAAAAAGAAAGCCCATTGCGTATTACCAAGCTTTAGGTTTTGGCATCACTAGCAAGTGTGCACCTTTCATCTTCACCCCTCAGTGAGTTTAGTTTTGGGGAAGACCTGTGTGTGAGGTGAGTTTTGATGTAGTGTTGGGCAATGGAATGTAAATCTTGCTATTCATTTATGTAGCCAGATAGATGAAACTTTGCTAAAGAGCATTTGCACTGTTGCTGACAAGGGTTGTAGGTATCTTTACTATTGAAAGTATTTTGCTCCTTTGGACTAAGGATAGAGCAGATTAATATGCAAAGTCAAAAATGAACCCATTGTTCTAAGGCATTGACATATGGGACCCAGTATGCAGCTGGGCTGACTTGTAACTATGCATCTTACCTTTTTCTGACACTCAGCAAGTGAGAACTCCTCTAAGGCAGTCTTTGATAGCACCATATATAGTCTAATTTCAGAGCAAGGATGAGAGTAAAGGGATGTCACTACTGGCTGAGATAGAATATGTACAGATTGTGAGCTGTGATGCTGGTGTTATATAAAGCTGTAATGAGGCTTTTTGTTTTCCAGAATACTCCAGAAAAGCTTAATAATATTGAGAGCTGGCCCACTTTTTTGTTGTTCGGTTTCAGTGTTGCAGCTAAGTAAAATTTCAAAGGGCAAAAGTTACAGAAACCACTGCTACTAATATTTTATTGTATTGGACACTGAGACTATGGTATACTTTAATGGACCATTGATATAAAGAATTTGGCATAAATTCTAAATACTTCTTGGTTTACCTTAACTGCAGTAGGCATCTTTGCCTTGGTTTACCTGCTTGTGTACAGTTTAGTAACAGTTACCTTCCTTTGTAAGTTTTTGTTTCAGTAGCTTTGAATGAAGAAGTTACCTGGGATTTTGAGAATTAATACTGTGCTATTAAATTAAAATAAAATTGTGATCATGTAGTGCTGAATCCATTGGGAACTTTTGGTTGACATCAGTGGCCTGTGGAACCAATCTGAGATGCATTAGAACAGCTTTATGGAAAGTTGCATATAAAGTGCTCTTTATAGGGTGGGAGATGCTGCTTCCAGTTCATATTACAGTCTCATTTAGCTTCAAACAGAATGGTGTAGATAGGCTTTAACCTTTGTTTTTGTAAATACATGTTCTTGCAGTAGATGTATGGAGACCTGTGTAGCTTTCTGACAAAAGTTGTGATGAAAATTGCAAGCAGTGTGTGTGTATAAGGATTGCAACAGCTAAACACTTGGATTAGCAACAATCATATGACATAGATAAGGTTAATAGTACTATGGCTTTCAGAAAGATTACTCACATTTACAAGATACTACACTGTTGGCTTCTTGAGCATGAAATGAGGTATTTTTTTCTGTTGACTTGCTAATTCTATGTTTAAAACAAGGCTTTTCAGTTGAAGATGAAGCATTAATGTGGAAGTTGGTGTTTAGAAATAGGGAAGACTGCAATGTTCTGGAGTCAGTTTGTATCCACAAGAGGTGTTAATTTGATCTATAAAATAAGACAAAGTGTTTCACAGTGCTGGTGGAAGTGTAAGTCCTCCATTCTTAAGAAAATGCTGCCTACCACCACCAAAACAGCAAGTAACATGGCTTACAGGAAACGTGAGAAGTCAGTGCTTTGGGATCTGTACATTATTAGTGGATTTCTAAGTGGACTTTCAGTGCAACACTACAATAAATACTGTGACAGGAAGAGAAGCCTTATTAGTGTAAGTTGATGTAGCAAGTTTCTCTGGTTTTACAGCATTCACTCCTTTAATTCCAAGTTATTCAAGTACATGTAATACAGAAATTAAAATTAAGCTAATGCTCATTTTTCAAATATAAGATGATATAACTATGCAGAAAACGTTCTGATTTATACCAGCATGTCTGTACAGGTGAGCGACACCCAAAGATCAAACTGACAGACCAATTAGAACTGACTTCTTAACATTTCTCTAATTCAGGGCAGTACAATTGTGATGGGTTCAGCAGTAGCAGTCATTTTTCTCCTTCTTGGTAGCTGATGCAGCTCTGTGGTTTTGACTTTTGGCCTGGGAACAGCACTGATAACACCGATGTTTTCAGTTACAGCTTAGAATGTTTGGTTTGACCAAAGACTTTCTGTGTCCCGTGCTCTGCCAGGGAGGAGAGAAAGCCGTGAGGAAGCAGAAACAGGGCACCTGACCCACACTGGCCAAAGAGATATTCCATACCACAGCACATCATGCCCAGGATGTGAAAACAAGGATCAGGGACCCAGAATGGTTGGGTTCACTGCTTGGTCGAGCTGGGTATAGGTGGTGAGTGATTGTATTCTCTTCCCTTGTATTTCCCTGGTCATTATTATTATTGGTGGTAGCAGCAGTGATTTGTGTTATACCTTAG